>JAFEJD010002705.1:0-12083 GCA_018296065.1 Blastomyces percursus | reverse complement strand
AATATGATGGAGTTTCAACATTCGATTCGCGGCGGTTTCGATATGCTCGACGGTGGGGGGGCAAAAATTTATATCCAATTGACGAATCCACTTCTTAATTGCTTCCTCCTGGCTATCGGTCAACGTTCGATTGATTGGAACCCTTGTTGTTCTTGATTTCCTTCCCTTAACCCGTCCAACCAATGTGGTATACGGGACTTCAAATTCTCGCGCCACGGACGTGATTTTTAATTTTGGGTTGGCTTTTAACGTTTCAATGGCTTTTTGAAGCTGAGTCTCGGTGTAATTGGAAGATTTAGACATGATTGTGGTGATTAATGATATTTAGAAGACGAAGAATAATGATAATTGAAAATATTACCGTTGCGGTGATATTACCGTTGCGGTGGGGCGCACTCACTAATGGTAGTGAGTAAGCCTGGCACGGGTAACTATAGCTTAACAAAGCAGGTTTGTGTTTTACTAGCCTAGACGTAAACATATACTAGCAAACAGCACCTTATTCTATCAACATCAGCACATTGGCAAATGTGGCTATTTCGTATAGTGAACCGGAGCCTTTGGGAAATGTGGCCTCGTCAAAAGCATCGTGCTTGCGTTCGATCTCTACGGCACACTGTTATCTACCGAATCCATTACACACAAGTTGGCCCAGCATTTTGGCCCTGAAGAGAGAAAGTCCATTGCAGCCCTCTGGCGAGGGTATCAACTCGAATACACTTGGAGGCGAAGTAGCATGGGTATTTACTCTTGCCTTACATTACACTGCTGGCAGAACAGGATTTGTATATAACGTAATCGATAAGCGAGCGGAACACATAGTTAAGCGCAGGACGTTATCCAGGTAGCTGGCACTCGTTGACAATATTGGACGACATACGAAGTATTCCAGACTGATATAGCAACCGCTCCCATCTTTTCCCTTGAGATGTTCTAGAGTTATGTCCAAATTGTGAGGGCTACTTTCATCGGCGAATAGCATATTGCCCAAACTCCTCCCTTCTTCACTCGGGACACGAATCCGTGTAACCGGCGAAAGGCCTTCGCCCCGCTAGTTGATAGTCGTTTCCGAGGAAGTTGGTATAAACTAGTATATTGCTCTGACTCGGGTGATGAATGGTAAAGCGCAAAAGCTCGCTGAAAATCTACTACAGCCAATTACTCTTTACCCGTTAGGCTTTCAACGAGTCATACGTGCCAATGCGCCCGTTCAGTTTTGTGTGTTTCCCATCAAAATTCTTGGCGCTTATTTCATATATTTTCTCGGGCAGCGGCTCGATCCAAATCGTTCCTTGATGGGACTAATGCGTACGGGGAGGGGTTGCGGCGAACCGATTTATTCCGTCAGAGCTGTGCTTCCAAAGACCGTTGATATATATAGCTTAACGAAGATCCTGGGAATGTCCACCATTATTGTAACTGTGCTCCTGATAGCTGGCGTCTCCGCTCAAGAATGTCCTGTAGAAGCTTCTCCGCTGCCAACTCTACATCAATCATCCTACCCACTCCTCGTTTCCAAGCATCCTCCAACCCGACAAGCTCACCCCTTGCTGTCTCCTGCCTCATTTTCCTCTCTTTATGGACGGCATCTGTAGCCTCCTTCGTTTCCTGCAGTTCTTTTTCAATCCGCCGTAGTATATCCTCCAGTTGCGAGTTACCGATAAGCCATGCGTTCTTTCCGTGTGCCTCTAGTAGAGCTAGATTCTCCTGTCTTGTGGATAGGTGAGAGCTGGCGGTGTATGCTTTTCGTAGCGTTTGTTGCCAGCTATCTAGGATCTCCGCAGGTTCTTTCCCTGACGCTAGGGTATCCTCTGGAGCCTCCGGAGCCTCGTACCTCGACAAGTCAATGCCGCCCGTTAGAGGCAGGTTCACTTCCTTTCGGTCCAGTTCCTTTTGCATTAGAGCGGAGAATTGAATTTGGGGTAGAGCGGGGATGGACGGGTGGAGGACTGCTTGGTGATTGGGGGCCATTTCAGCAGAGATGAGTTTGTCAATATCGGCACGAGCCTGCGCCGTGGGGTCATCGTCAATGTCTGGCCAAGAGTTAATAAAACCATGAAGCCGTCGATGGATGGGGAAGAGGATGATCGCGACTTGAGCAACTTACATGGCAGGGAGTCATGGAATTCGCTTATAAGAGGCATTTTCCTGTTGACTCTGAAATTCGCATACTTGAGGTCGAAACCCTGAGTCTCCTCCGAGTCTGTGTGGTGAATGGTTTGGAGGAGATAGCAATGCTGGTTGATGCTCTGATGACAAAGCATAATCTATTTTCTCTTGACAATAAAATCACGTGACTGACTAAACGTGACTAAACTACAACTACCTAGGTACCTGTGTAAATCGGTACCAAGTAGGCTAATTTAGTATGCGAGGGTACGGTACGGTACCTGCAACACAAACATTTCTGAAGGGACTGACTGTACATGTACAAGTACATACAGCCCGTACCCTTCCACACTAAATTAGCCTGCTGGTACAAGTCGGACCGAGCTACATGGGTTCCTCCATATCATCCATCATCATAATCTTTGAGTCTTCGGATCTTTCTGATATTTCCATGATTACCCCGTCATGGCAAGGCGCGGCACATGTGTGTCTAGAGGTTGTTACATTGTGCTCTACACAGTAATTCATCGGCATTTGGCCCCTTAGAGCGCCTTTACTCGGCACATCCTGGCTGTCGGCTGCCATGCGAGTACCGGGGACGGGGAAATAGTGGGCTTCACATGCCATTTGACAGCCAAAACTCCCCCAGATTTCATCTCCTGACGGCGATCACCCTTCAATAGTCCCGAGTTGGGTCCTGACTACCGTGCGCGAACATGGCCGGCTGTGGTGCTAACAGTGCTTGTCCTCCACAACAGGGACTTCTAAATCCTGATTGATCCAAAGTAAGCTCGCTTCGAGATCCTTTGCGGGGAGGAACCCCATCATGTGGCCCTCATCCACTCCGTAGGAATCCAAACGCCCTTCAACCGCAGCAACAAGAGTGAATACTTGCATACCCCTGAAATATTTACTCCGGATCCTGAAGGGTCTCATGCCCTGCTCACACGATGTGGGCCATATATAAGTAGAACCCTTTTCGCTGTGCGATCACGCTACCAACCCTGAGGCAGGGCCTGTCTGATATTCCCGCGTCGCTCAGAGTCTTTGAGCGCATCTTGTTTCTACGGCTATCAGAGACATTTCAACCACGACTGAAGATCTCCATTCAAGATGGCGCGTGGGGGAATCCTCGCGGGCTTGCTCGGTTCGTTGACTTGCGTTCTCGCCCTTTTGCACTTTGTTTTCTTTGTGGAAGATACTCAACCCTCACCATGGTACTCCTCCAAGACAAGCGCGTATTCCGGGAGGTCACAGCAGCCAGATGCGGAAGACGATGTGTTCCTCTTGGGCACTGGGAAGGCGGATATTACTGGGCAAGTCCCTCCCGTTGAGCGCCTATTCGGTTGTATTGGGTTGCCAACAGACTAATATTTTTTTGGCCTCTAAAGACCTGTCGTGGAGCTCAACCTCATGGGTTACGCAGATATAAATCAAGTAGGAACCGGGCTTCGACAGCGCATCTATTCCCGCGCCTTCATCGTGGGCAGTACCAGGAATCCTGATGAGCGCTTTGTATACCTCGTTCTCGATAATGCGATGGGTGATACTGCAATCAGACAAGGTATCTTGGACGGGCTTAAAGCTCTGGGTGGAGAGTACACCCGCTACGGAAAGATGAATGTTGCTGTTACAGGGACGCACTCACATGCGGGACCCGGAGCATGGCTAAACTACCTCCTACCACAGATTACAAGTTTGGGCTTTGATAAACAGAGCTATCGGGCAATTGTCGATGGCGCATTGTTATCTATCAAGAGAGCTCATGAGAACTTGGCTCCTGGCCGGCTGAGTTTTGGATCTATCGAAGTTGAGGGCGGCGCAATTAACCGCAGCCCATCCGCATATATTGCGAATCCGGAAGAAGAGAAAAAGCGTTACAATTCCGACGTTGACAAGACACTGGCTCTATTGAAATTCGACCGGCTCGCCGATCAGAAAACTATCGGTATCCTTACCTTTTATCCTGTGCATGGAACATCGCTTTTCGGTAACAATACACTTATCGCTGGGGATAACAAGGGCGTTGCTGCGTACTTGTTTGAGAGAAGTGTTCAGGATGATGCGAAATATGCAGACGACTTTGTGGCCGGATTCTCGCAGTCTAACGTTGGAGACACATCCCCCAACACGCTTGGAGCTTGGTGTGAGGATGGGTCCGGTCTTCAGTGCACCTTCGTATGTTCACCATTCTTCTATTTCTCTAGCACAACCTTCTAGTTTAAGAGGTCCATACTGATATCAAGCATTAGAGAGAAAGTACTTGCGGTGGGAAAACCACAACTTGTCATGGTCGCGGCCCCTATTTCCGCGAAATGGACCAAGGTGCAAAAAGCTGCTTTGAAAATGGTCGCCGACAGTTTGCCGCAGCCAAAGATCTAGTTGCCAAAATGAAGTCAACGGGCGTTACAATTCGTGGAGCCGATAATGTAGCCGCCTTGCATACATTCCAAGACTTTTCAAACTTTACTTTCACGTCTCCTCTTGATCCCAGTCGTGACAATCTGAATACTTGCTACGCCTCCCTTGGCTTTTCGTTCGCCGCAGGCACCACCGACGGTCCTGGGGTGTTTGATTTCACCCAGAACGCAACTGATGGATCCACGAAAAACCCATTCTGGTACTTCGCAAGAGACCTCCTCCATGCCCCTTCGAAAAAGCAGAAGAAATGTCAAGAACCTAAAATCATCCTGCTTGACGTTGGCGGATCAAAATTGCCCTACGCCTGGTCTCCAAACATTGTAGACGTCCAGCTGTTCCGTGTAGGCCAAATGGTCATAATTGTATCTCCAGGTGAAGCGAGTACAATGGCCGGCAGACGATGGAAAGAGGCTATCTCCAAATCAGCAACTGAAGTCCTCGGTATCTCCAACCCTATCACCGTTTTGGGCGGTCCTGGAAATACCTATGTGCATTATATCACCACAGAAGAAGAATATGGTGTACAGCGTTACGAAGGAGCATCTACACTCCATGGACCCCATACCTTGGCTGCTCACATGAATCTAACCCTCACATATCTGCCATATCTCAAAGATGCGCCATCTAGAAAGAAGTTGCCACCCTTCCCTGCGGGACCCAGCCCACCGATCCATACAGATATATCATATTCTTTCATAACTCCAGTTATCTACGACACCACCCCGATTCAAAAGAAATTTGGGGATGTGATCTCCTCTCCAGACAAGTCCAAAACTTACAAACCAGGGGACACAGTTAAAACCAAATTCATTGGGGCAAATCCACGCAATAACCTTAGACTCGAGGGATCATATACTGCTGTTGAGTACTCAGCGCCAGGCTCGAAGAGCTGGGAGGTGGTTCGGGACGATTTCGACTGGACGTTGGTTTATCATTGGAAGCGCACCAATCCTGTGCTGGGCACTAGCGAGGTTACCGTTGAATGGCTTATTGATGACGACTTCTATTCTGTTGGGAACTCGAGAAAACTCAAGAGTGGGACCTATCGCATGCGATACTTCGGCGACTGGAAGAAGATTAACGGGGATATCACACAGTTTGAAGGAATTGGAGAAACCTTCCAGGTGCAGGTGTGAGAAAATTATTAATTCTTTTTTTCCTCCTTGGTTTTCCGCTGCCGTATTGGAGGATTTGCATTTTAGGGAAGGCAGTAATTGAAAATAACCAACCAACTTCCATGTCGGATTTTCTTTTCTTGTTGCTTTTTGAAATTTTTGTTTTCCCCCGCCTCCCTCGTTCTTTGTCCCGAATTCTCCTTGTACACATCAAATATAAATCAAACCGAGAACCGCTTTTAAATCTATCCTCATTTTGCTAATCTGCGCATCCCGATATTTCCTGGTCTATTCGGCTGCCGTCCGGGGACCTGTCATAAAAGGACCTGAATGGCTGCCATCACGCCCTTCGCACACGTTCGCATGACTTACGTATGCATGATGCAGTATTTGCCTGCAGGACAGGGCAGAGTACGCTGAATAGTTCTTATTTCTTCAGGATCCGCAAATAACAAAAGGCATTTCATCCGATTCGAGCCGTAAATATCTATTTCCAACAGCTCTCATTCGATAACGGAAAACCAACTCATCGACGGCTTGTGTTAGTTATAGATTAACATGATCTGTACCTTGCAGAAATCCGAATCTGTTTAGTTAAGTTAACGTACCCGGCGACGTGAATTGGATGCCAGTCATACCCGAAAAGTGGTTGTATCACTTGGTATGGGCTATCTCGCACTCTCTTATACCGCCCATCCAAGCCCAGTTGGCTGAGCTGGCCTCGCAAGAACGCAAAAACCACAAGTATTTATCTCCGTGTTAATTCATTCTCTCCAGATCTTTTCTCATAATTTGTTATTTGCTTCGTTTTCGTCGGAACCCTCTTTTTTGCCTACTCTTTCATCCATCCCAAGCCCCTTCCCGCCAATCGGGTGATGCTCGCTGTGCCGCTGGTACGCAACATCTATCTGCTCTTTGTCAACGCTCCCGTCGCCCCCGCGTCCCAACCATACCTCCATGCGACAGAGTGTGCTTCCAACATAACCCACATCTTCTTTTTTGTGTTGCTCTCGAGTCGAAACACCTTTGCTTTATCTATCTATGCTAATCCGCTGCCATAGACATTTGCAGGGTCATAACTAACCTAGTATGCCTCCCTCCACCACCCACACCATGGTCACATACTAACAATGTTATCACAGACTGGTCCATGGCGCCCACAAGAACAATGTCCAAGTCTTTCGCGTCCATGCGTCTTCCCCTCCCCCCCAGCTTAAAATCTAGTCCAAGGGAAGAGGAAATGGGTCTTTGGCAGTTAGCTGTCGGTCCTCTCTCACAGGGACTTATAGTACTTGTATTCTCCCACTACATCCGGTCTTCGTTTCTCCCCCAGCCTCTTGAAAATTGTTATGAGGACATATTCTTCCTCTGTCACAGCTCCTCTCTTCAGAGCCTATTATCTATTCTATGGGCTTGTCATAAAATCTGGCCCTTTTACTCTAGCTCTATAGAACCTATTCCCTGCATCTTTCTTCCGCTTTAATCAGTCTTTTGTTCTTTTGCTATCCGCCCAACACACTCGCTGAAACATTTCGTTATATCCTTTCGCTTCCGGCATTTCACCATTCTTAAGACCTCTTTAACTGTATAGGCACGAGGCCGCATAAGTTTCAGGTCCCAATAGCAATATACATCTAATAGTTTCATTCTCCAGTATGCATTTCGAAAATTGCGCCCTATGCTCTCTGACATTTGCAGTCTTCGTCGCGGCCGGACCCGTTCCGCAACGTTCGCAATACCCCGACCTATCTCCATTGACAAGTGCGGCGAATGAAGTAAGCCCTCTCTCGCCTGGGGAAGTTTCTTCTGTGGCTGTAGCACGTCAAGGACGTGCTCTGTTTTTCAACGTCAATGATGTCGTCGAGCAAAAACGAGCCGGAAACAATGAGGCTTGCGCGGTAATAAATAACCCGCATTTGTCTACTACGATATGTTCGACTTTTGGAGCTCCACGATCTACGAATCCTACCGTCCCCACTACAGACATCCCGGCCGCTACAGCAGATGTCCTCGTAGATGGGACTACCCGCATTACCAGCACACAAACTGTGACGGTTATTCGACAACCTCCAGATACTAAACCTCCATCACCTCCTGCTTCTTCACCTCCACCGCCACCACCTCCTCCACCTTCTTCACTTCCGCCTCCTCCGCCTCCTCCACCACCTCCGAGTCCTAGTCCACCTGACGGAGGTGATATTTCTAGTCGCCCCGCCATAATTTCTATCCCAGATGCGTCCACTGAAATTGGCCCCGCTCCTCCTGGTACACAGGCTCTAGCGACGCGAGTGGACCTGGCATCTACTCCAGCTATAACAAACGAACCCATAGGGCCCACCAAAGCACAAAATCCCCCGGCCGAAACAGGCCGACTATCTCCATTCCCATTCTCATTTCCCTGGTCCCTTCCACTACCCTGGTTTCTATTTCCGGGTACAAACCTAGACACAAGCTCAATTGTGAATCAAGACCGGAGCACTATCATGCGACAAGACACGGAGGCGACGGGTACAACTACTACTATTCGCGTTACCAAGACGTTCGTATCGACAGTGATCATGCCGCCGATCGACACTGCGCCTGCACCTGCACCCGAACCTGTACCCGAGCCTGCACCTGAACCTGCACCTGCACCCCCTGGAACCAACCAAAAAACCCCGCAGCAACCACCCCAGGAGCAACCACCTCGGCAGAACCTTAAAGGAGGTCATATAATGACAACCACAGTATATATAACGGCTTGCGGCCCCGCATACTCTCCAGAACCGGTCCAGGGAGAAAACCCTCCATCAGTTCAACCAGCACAACCCCCGCCAGTACAACCAGCACCAACTCCAACCGAGACACCTGCCCAAGAACATGCACCCCCCGCCCCACCTGCACAGGTGGCACCAACCCAAGCTCCTTCAAGAGAAGCACCACCGCCATCACCACCACCGCCACCGCCCCCGGCTAACCAAGCACCACCCAACAACCCGCCCCCAGCTGATGGTCCAGGTGGAGAAGGCGAGCGGGGCGGTGGTGGACGCGGAGGGGGTGGACGAGGTCACGGCAAAGGCCATGACGACGACCGTCGCAAGGAAAAGACATATGAGGATGTTCATCCTGTCACGGTAGGAGAGGATGGGGAACTACGGGACGGTGGCCGTGAGCGTGGCCGTGACCGTGAGGGTGGAGGAGGGCTGGTCGGCATCCTCACGCGGGCGGCGGATGAATTATTATTTGGCTGATGCTAGAAAAGCATTGTGTGCTTTTTCCGTGCCGTATCTGTTGGTGTGGTCTCTCACTCGGTTTCGAGGTGTTGTATTTTTTTTCCGCTAGTGGGAGAATGAATAGAATAATTTATGTTAAAAAGGAAGGGAGCTTAATAGTAATATATGCCATGGATGGGACATTGGTGGTCGTTTGAAATGGGTCTATCCTGATAGGCACGGATGTGGATTCGAGGTTACCTTATTACGTTTCGGAAGGAGAAGTTATACATATTCTATCCTTGGGCAATATAAGAACTAATAGTCAACTACACTTCTATGCCTTCTAGTATCCTCTACATATTTTCATTCGGCTCCTCTCCACCTAGACTGAGATATCAGAGGCCCTCTAGCTCTCCATATAACGGGTTTATCTCGTGTAACTCGGTTTCAAGAGAATCGCAATATCATAGTCATAATTGGTGGTATCATATAATTTAATTATAACTACCGAAAGAGTCCAGAAACGACATAAAAGGAAAAGAAAAAAATAGAGCCGAAGAAAAAAGAAACGCCCGTTGTCTAATATATACATCGCAATTCATGAGCAATGAATCAGCCCGAATAAAACATACACTAAACATCATGCGTGCACAAATATCGTATTAGATGCTTCAAGCTTAACTGTAACTGACTATCTTTAATCCTAAAATGCCCACTCCGTGTCTACCGAAACCGAAACCGAAACGCCCGGAAGGAAGCCGAAACCCAGGAAACTTGAAGATAGGGACCGAGAAGAGGTATAGTACGGGCGTGTTTGATTGGCGAGCCTATACTATGGAAGAGTGCGATATTCACTACGACGTCCTACCTCTACGCGCTCGATTACTATCCGCCGACGCCTCTCAAAATCGGCTGCCCATAGCGCTGAACCGGCGGCGGTGGTGAGGAGGAAAAACATGGAGAGCATGGGGATTAGTTGCAGGACTAAAGCGACTGTCCCGAACCTATAGATGGATTTGATGTTAGGGTGGTTTTGGAAGTGTTGGTGAGATTTGAAGTCCTGTCAAAAGGGACGTTGTTGCATGTGGGGTGGGGTGGGAATCATGCATATAAACATCATGAGTATCTACCAAGGTAGTCGTATACAAGGATAAATAACAAATTAAAAGACATAAGGAGTAGGGTAGAATAAGAAAATCTAGACTTCCGGGGGACTAACCATGTATACCTAATCCTCCTTTTCGCCACGAACTTCTTCCTTTCATTTTTATTAAACCCTCTTAATTCAAAATACCTCCAGTGTTGCAAGGGCCCCGCACGATAGCCTGTTAGGATCAGAAACATCGGTGTCCCAGCCACGGGCACAAAGTTAAGCGGCAGCAGAACGATAAACTCCACAATCTGCCGCACCGAGAAGGGCGCATATATGGCACTGGTAATCGGCTTACCCAGCCTTTGCGTTGGATTTAGCGATAGAGCAGCATCCCCGTTGCCGTTCCCGTCACCGTCGCCATCCCCGCCTTGACTCTGGTCTGCCCGAGGACGTATGGTCCGGGAGGTAGCGACCAGGTCTTCTTCACCCTGGCTTATTAGTACGGCATCAAAAACATCAACAAGCGTCTCATCGACGAAGAACGCTTCGAAGAGTATTTGGACGATCGCGGCGCCTTCTCCCAGGACGAGGAAGAGTCCATTTACCCAGGCGCCGCTGCCTTGGAAAATGGCGAGAAAGGCAACTTGCGGGAGATAGGTGAGGGTGAATAGGAGGGTATAAATGAAAGCAGAGAGTAGGGAGATGGAGAGTAGGCGTGCACGGAACAGAGGCCATAGGAAAGGATGGGAGATAAAGAATATTATGCCCTGGTTGTAAGCAAAGTTGTTAGTAATATACCTAGGCAGTTATCCAACGGCGAGAGTGGGATGGGATGATGCTTACTCGTAAAGGATATAACCAAGATGCCTGGCTCATGCTAAAGAACGAAGCCATCAACTTTCTCTTCTGTTTTTTTCTTTTTCTTTTTTGCGTTAGGACATGAGTGAGTTGTCCATGACAGTTGCTATTTGTATCAACTTTGCGTAATAGCTGGTTGATGCTATGTTCATTGTTCCCGCAGTCGGCATTATAACTATGACGGAAGGTTGGAAATTGTAAGCGAGGTAGGTGGTGACACTGGGGTTTGCCAAGACGTAGCTTGGCTACTTAAGCTCTAGCGCTCTCTGATATCAAATTTAAGGTTAAAAATGCGACTGAGGTCATGATGACACATCCCTTATATAATCAGCCCACCGAATTCCTCTACAAAAGGACAATGTCCACAAACGCGAAACTCCGTTTCTCTTTTTCTCTTTCTCTCTCCAACATAAAACTAACCCCTTCATATTCACTCTTCCTTCCTTCTAAATGGATTGGCGGAGGGGAAATTGGAGGGAAGATAATGGAGACCGCTGGTTACTTACCCCGAATGTTCAACCTTGCACATGGAGCAATTTGGAAATATTTGCAGCGATACATTCCTCTGTTTACCTCATTCTCTGTTGTTTGTGACTAATGCAAAAGGCACTGTGTTTGCACCTAAATTTTACATTACTGGTAGGGTAGCAGAGCTTTCTGTTTTCAGTTTTCCACTAAAATTCATGGTTCTTATATCCAACACTGCTGTGACGAGGTCTCTGGCTATCAGAGGGCTTTGCCTCTTCATTCATCGAATCAATTCATCCCAAGCCTGCCCGATCAACCCATGCGGTCTTCATTCCTATTAATCGCGCCCATTACGTCGAAAGGATTACCGCTAAGAAACCACATTTCGTTCATTTGCGATCGTTCCTTGCCAATGCTATCAGCTAGATGCCGATACATCTCCGGCGCCGGTTTGAATTTCTTGGTGGGATCGACGGACACAATATTGTGAAACATGGCGGCGTACGGTGCCAACTCCTTGGATCGTGCGACTAATTTGAGATCATAGAGGCTATTCCGTTGGAGAGCACGACTAGGATAAACTTCCGGTCGTCCATCAGGCTCGATAGACATGGTAGAGTGTCTGGAAAGACAGATGGGGAATCGTAGCGGGCCATAAGCTCTTCTTTGGAGCCCTGGTCAAGATCGACTTGATGCTCAGCCAGGGCATGTCGCAATGAGTTTCGGGTCACTTCTGAGAATGGTTTATTACTGTTGCGAAAACAAAAGGTTGCCAAGACAGAGAAAGAACATATTTTTTTTCAGCCAGATTTCCACATCAAAAAT
>JAFEJD010000027.1:0-31760 GCA_018296065.1 Blastomyces percursus | reverse complement strand
AAAAAAGAGAAAAAAAAAAAAAGGAAAAAAAAAAAAAAAAAAAAAAAAAAAAAAAAAAAAAAAAAAAAAAAAAAAAAAAAAAAAAAAAAAAAAAAAGAGAGAGAGAAACAGAAGCTAATCATGACCACACAGGTCCTACCATCCCTGGGCCCATCTGGCAGATCCCGCCGTGCAGAGGACGGAGCGGAATCTCTCGGCGCCCATGTCGAAGGGCCCTTCCTCAGCCCGGGCAAAAATGGCATACACACCTCCAGCGTCCTCCTCGCCGCTACCAACGGCTTCCAGGACTTAATAGACTGCTACGGCGAAGAAAACCTCCTTATCCCCCAAGATGCCTCCACCCCCACAACCGCGTCCGCCTCGTCAGCAGTCTCAACAACAACAACAACCACCACTACCACCAATACTAACCCTAGCCCAAACATAAAAATGATCACCGCCGCCCCCGAAGTCGGCGTCATGAACTGCCTCATCCCCCTGCTCACCGCACAGAACATAATCTTCTCCATCGGCCACTCAGATGCTACCTACGAACAAGCCCTCGACGCCCTCGCCGCCGGCGCAACCATGATCACCCACCTCTTCAACGCCATGCGGCCCTTCTACCACCGCCACCCGGGCATTTTCGGCCTGCTGGGCCAGCAGTCCCAGCAGGCCACCCGCCCCTTCTACGGCCTCATCGCCGACGGCATCCACCTGCACCCGACCAGCATCCAGATCGCCTACCACGCGCACCCGGCCGGCATGGTGCTGGTGACAGACGCGATGAAGCTGTGCGGGATGCCCGACGGCGTGTACGAGTGGACGAACGGGGAGCGCATTGTGAAGAGCGGGGCGCTGCTGACGCTGGAAGGGTCGGTGGAAGGGAAGATTGCGGGATCGTCGGCGACGTTGATTGAGTGCGTGAATAATTTTAGGAGGTGGGCGGGCACGGGGGTTGTGGAGGCTGTGCGGGCGGTGACGGAGACGCCGGCGCGGATGCTCGGGGTCGACGGGGTGAAGGGGGTGTTGACGCCCGGGGCGGATGCGGATTTGGTGGCTTTGGGGGAGGATGGGGAAGGGTCGTTGACGGTTGATCAGGTTTGGAAGTTTGGGGTTCGGGTTTTCGATCGGGAGAAGGATGGGGAGCGGGAGGGGTTGTGAGTGCGTGGTCGTGAGAGGGTATGGGAGGGAAAGAGGGGAGAGAGAGAAAGGGGCGTGTAGGTTTTGCATGTCCACCCTCACCCCCCCTTTTTTTCTTTATTTTCCTGCCAGGCCAGGATATTCCCCGGGAAGCTATTCTATTTTGTTTCATTATGTCTTTTTTCATGCTTTATCTGCATGGGATATCTTTCCCCCCTTTTCTTTACTGTTTCTCTTTTCTTCTGCTTTGCACTGCGAAGATATATGCTGTGCCATGATTCGTTGATATACAGATTGAAATACGTACCCCAGACAGAGTTTTTGATAGAGATATTATAGATAAAATCGCCAGCACTCAGTTCATTCTTGTACAGTACGCTGTATATATAGTTGAATAACATTTTCTACCGCCATTTACTTCCCGTTTCCTTTCCGTTTATATTTGTGTTTTTATCTTTATATATACGGAAATCCGCGCTTTAAAGGATAAAGCTACCTGGCTGATACCTAAGATCCAAGGGAGAAAAGCCCCTATTACGCCGATCACGAATTACCTTCCAATGTCACCATTCGACTACCATGACAACATCTTTGGTGGGCGGTGCATTGGTTAGCCCCCTATCCACGACATCTACCTTACGCTCTGAGGCCTGGTATCAATATATCAATATTGAGTAGCTACGTCCATCCCACTCGCCTCCCTGACTATATTTCCCGTTTACTGGCCACTTCGCTTATCTCTAGAGTTATATACGACCAGTTTCCAAGACCCAATTTTGAAGAGTGAAAGGCTAGAAAAAAAAAAGCTGAGTAGTAGAAAGCTAGCTTTTGTGCGGAAATTAAAATATAACAATTAAATAAACTAATATAATATAGCAAAGCTAAAGCTAAGTGGTTGTTTCTTTTTTAAAAGTTCTCAAGCATCCAAGTGGTCCACCCCAGCAGCAGCAGCAGCATCGAATGATGCCCATTAGACAACAAACGGGGTGAAGGGGTGGTAGGTGTGGTGTGAGGGATGAAGTTGGCGTTAGCCCACCGCACACAACGAACACACTCGAATGGAAAAGTTAATTGAATAAAAAAGGAAAGAAAGAAGGCAAGAGAGAAAGAAGGGTGTTTTGCAAGCGCGGGAAAAAACGAAAAAAACAAAAAACAAAACATGAAAATATAACCGATCTCTCTCTCACACAAACGTTTATCCCTTCCCATCTCGTGAAAATAAAATTCAATAACAAAAAAGGTCGAGCTAGTTTACCGAATCAATTTGAATCAATTCAGGTCCATTGCCCGTCAAAATCGAGTCCGCATATGGGAAAACGGGGCCGTTAGGCGTAGACGCAGGCGGGGGAAAGAGAGAGGGAAAAAGGAGATCCAGGGTGATGGAGCCTTTTTTTCCATTTCTCCCGGCCTAAGGCTTCCTGTTTTCGGCTGCGGGATTGCGTTCTCGTCTATATATTGAGCGTGATGGGAACGCATCCGAGGAAGATAAGACCGTTCTGGTTCACGGGGGTGGTTGGTTAGTTTTTCTGTATCTACAATGTATACACATAGAGAGTGCTAGGGAAAAGGGGCGCTCACCATCTTGTTGTCATTACAGCATACGGCGTTGGACTTGCAGCCATTAAGCAGGTTGAGATCCAAAGTGCCCTTCATCGGCTGGCCTAATTTTCAATAGAAACGTCCCGTCAGTCTGTTCTTCTTATAGCTGTATTTTCCTCCCCCTTTCCTGTGACATGAGCAAAAAGGGCAGTTAAGAGGCAACGTACACTGGGTAGCAACACCACCCCTCGCCTTCTTCGCGTCCTTGTCAAGGCCAAAGATCTTCAGGCCCTGGATGACGGTCTTGTCATCGCTGGACTGGTGGCTCTGGCAGCACTGGGGGACGGAGTTGCAGCTGGACGAGCCATCCGAGCGGACAACCAATGGGGAGCCGACTTCGCTACCGCTGTGGGGTGGGAGCGCGACGGCGTTAACCACGGTGCTGATGAAAGCGAAGGCGGAGAGGAAGAGTTGGAGCTGCATGTTGAATATTTGGACGGAGGGTGCGGTGAAACTTTTTTGTTTTCGGTCGTGGAGATCGGAAGCGAGGGATAAAATTAGTTGAAGGAGTGGAATTTATAGGTGGTGGGATAATGAACGAGAGTGAGATCTTTTGGATTTTCTTTTCCTTTTTTTGTTCTGTTAAGGACAGGATGCTTTGCTTTGCTTTGAAGAAGAGGAAGAAGAAACGAGGTTTGGGGGTGGGCGAGCATCTTTATATAGATTTCTCCACGCCCTCGCTCACCATATGAATGCTTCTTCTTGACAGCATATGGCCGTAACCTGCTTGGATAGGTGTGTAGAGAGAGTCCTAAGACCTCCCCCTTTTCCCGTCAAGTGTCCACGAGCCGTGTGGCGTGCAACCTTAGCCATTATCTCGAGCCGACAAACTGAACGGACGCATGCCGCCTGCCCCTGTTCAAAAAGCGCCTTGTACGGAATCAAAATTGTAGTAGTGCAAAGTTGGAGTAGTGCAGAATTTTCAATCCCAATTCGAAAAACAATAAATAATTGCTATCTCGATCGCCGGGCTTCTTCTAGCCCTTTCCGAATAGGGAATGAGGATATAGGGGCAAAGCAAATACCCAAAGTGCACAGGGGGTACTGACTGTACTATCCGTGTCGTGTCGGCTGTGTACTGTGCACAGCTAGGTACATTGCTAGTACTGTAGGTTCCCGCCGAGCTCTTTGAGGAGGAGGAGGATGGGCGATACACAGAGAGTCCAGGTAGAAAGAATGGAGAGCACAAGATCGAGTTCGGTAATAACAATAACAACTGGTTTCGGGATGGCAGCAGGAACCAATAATTGTGGTTAATTTGGAAACTGGATTGAACCAGGCTGAGTTACTGTGGCTCTCCGCCGGTGGTATTATCGATTGAGCCGGCTGTGCGCATGGCGTGTTTGCACAGGCTATGTGTGTACCTGCATTTTGTGTTAGCTTTGCTTTGCTTGCCTGCCCAAGATTTTTTTTTTAAAGAAGCTTCATTTGAGGGGCAAAAAAGGAACGTTACTTGAAGTTTAGGGGTTCGGTAGGAGTTCATTAAGTTCATGGGAAGGGAGGGGGTTGGACAGGCGATATCCGACAGGTGCGGAAACAGAGCGTCTGACGGCGTGTCTACAAATTAGTTACCCAGGCAGATGAGGATGGTTTCACGGGCGAAATTGAGGGTTTTAAGTCAGCATTAAATAGGCCGTAGCGCCACTGAAGAGGGAGAGAAGCGGGAACAGATGCTAAAAGGCAGTTGGTTTATGACTGACACTGTCAGCGTTCATGAAGGTGAGGAGAATTGAAGGGAAGAAAACAAGTGAACTAATCGAACGATGTTTTCGGCAGCCCCTTGTCTGGCGGGCAAACAACCAATTTCCACACGTATGACAGTTTCTTTGAGGGTGTCGTAGGTAGATTTTATTTCTTCGCTATAGGCCTGATAACATCCAGTAATTGAAAGGCTGGGACGCAGGTTCTTTCACCTGAGGTTGGAGTGTGTCGACAGAATACAACGAACCCACCGTATAATAATAACTAAAGCCAAATAAACTTCTTTCTCATTTTTAAGTTTCCTATCTAGCAGTGAACCAATAATGAGAGTATCCAGCAAAGAAGAATTTTCTTAAGTTAGTATGGATAGATCAGTAATCACACCAAGACCAGACCAGACCAAATCAGATACCCGAAAATGAAACACCATGCCCAGATGAGATATCAAGCGGAACAAAATGGCCAAAAATATTTACTTTTTAGGTAAAAAAGAAATAAAAACGAAAAATAATCACAGTCTAGGCGCCTCCCTTCTCCATCCGGCTTCTTCAGCAATAAGCTCGGCCGCCCGCTCCGCAATCGTCAACACCGTTACCATCGGGTTAACAGTAGGCATGGTAGGGAACACGCCCGCATCGGCAATACGGACCTTTCTCAATCCCCTAACCTTCAGTTCCGGATCAACGACCGCATACGGATCATTCACCACATCGCCCATCTTCGTCGTGCCCGCCGGATGGTAGACGGTATGCGCTGCCCGTCGGCCATACTCGCTCAACTCCTCGTCGGTCGTAAGCTCAGGGCCCGGCGCGACTTCGCGCTTAATCCAGTCTTTGAAGGGGGATTGCTGCGCGACTTTGCGGGCGGCCTTGAAGCCGGCAACGATCGTGGCGGCGTCGTAGCCTTCTGGATCGGTGAAGTAGCGGAAATCGAGGGCGGGTTTCACGGCTGGGTCGGCGGAGGTGAGGTAGAGGCGGCCGCGGGAGCGGGGGCGGGGGATGTTAGGGGTCATGCAGAAGGCGTTCATGGGGACGTCGTAGCCGAGTCGGGCGGTGTTGACGCAGAAGGGGATTTGATAGCAGTGCATCATTACGTCTGCGGCGTCACCGTCGAAACCGGCGGCGTTGGGGGCCTCGCGGCGGAGGAAGATGCCTGCGTCGGAGTCCATGGTGGTTTGGTTGGGGGGTACGGGTTGGTTGAGTTCCCAGATGATGATTGTTTCTGGGTGGTCGAGGAGGTTTTCGCCGACGCCTGGGATGTCCTTGACGACGGGGATGGACAGGGGGGAGAGTTGTTCTTTGGGTCCAATGCCGGATAATAGAAGTAGGCGTGGGGTATCCACTGAGCCAGCACAGAGGATAGTCTCCCGTTTGGCATTGACGGTGAGTTTTTCTCCAGATTTGAGTGTCACGTTGACACCTGTTACGGTATCATCCTTAACGTTGACGCGCGAGACCCAAGCGTTCGTCAAGACGGTCAAATTGGGACGTTTCTCGTCCCCGCGGATGATGGGGTGGATGTAGGCGACGCTCGCACTGCTTCTACGGCCATCCTCCGGGTTGTATGAGATGGAGAAAAAGCCGACACACTCTGTCAATTTGCCCTTCTCGCGAATTTCCTTGTTGAAGTCTTCGATCACTGGGATGCCCAGAGCGGTAGAGCAGGATTCTACCCAATCCTTGCAAAGCTGGTTGCGGTGCCGGAGATGGACGGGCTGGATGGTGTTCCGCAGATTATCCGCAAGGCGAGTGAAGGTTTCGAAGTCCCAGCCTTTGCAACCCATACTTTCCCAAAGCTTGCAATCATACTCGAAAGTCCGGAACGAGATGAGAGTATTATGGCTAGAGCAGCCACCAAGCACCTTGGCGCGGGAATGGCGGATATAGCTATTTCCTACAGAAAACGAACGGAAGAAGGTAAGAGGAATACCAACGTAAGCACTATACAATACTCGTCGAGGGAAAAAAAAAAAAAAAAAGGGTCCCATTAATGGATTGAACAAACCAATTAAGGGGGAAGAGAGGGTAAGAAAAAGGGGCTCTTCAAGACATAATCTTGATCGCGATGTGGGGGCGTAAAAAGTGCGGGCAAAATCGCTGAACTGTTAGCAACAGCGGCGGGGGCCAGAAATAGAACTTACCCATCGGTTGTTCTACAGTTCCATAGTCGTAATCAAACTCCTGGTCGCCGAGCAAGCTGAGCCAGTCCTTGAGCAGGAGGATTCTGTCGTCCTGGTAGTCGCTGGGACCAGCCTCGATGACGAGGATCCTCATTCGGGGGAGATATTCCGCCAGCCTGCTGGCGATGACACAGCCAGCTGTTCCTCCGCCGACGATGACATAGTCATAGTTATCGACCTCAGCTGCGGAAATAGACTCTGTGATTGTGGTTGCCATTTTGTTTTCTTTCTTCTTTCTTCCTTTCTTTCTATTTCTTTCCGTTGGATCTAGTCTGCCAATTCAGAGCTTATCCTATAAATTGGACTCGTGTTGAACAGGTTTTCGAGATTCGAAGAAGAGGGAGGCCTTGTTGAATGACTTCAATGCTCAACAGCGGATAGAATAAGGACAGATGAAGAGAGTGAGACAAAGAGAGGTATATTGCGATGCTTGCTTGGCTTTACTTGGTTGACGTTAATGCCGGGCAAAGGCGCAGTCTAGGTAAGGTCTATTTTATCTTTGATAGAAGATAAGAGAGAGCTGAAAGACGGGTTGATCTATGACAACACCAAACAATGTCTAGCTGGTGTAAGAAAGGGAAGTAGTCTTTTTTTTTTCCTGACAAAGAAAATGAAATGATTGAGTAATATAAAGATAAATCCGAAATACTAAGAATTGGAAGGGTGGCGGCTGAGCGTTTATATATGCGGGCGGCAAAGGTAAACAAAATAATATTAATGAAGTTCTGCGCCAGTAGAGAGCCGAAGCTACATGCAGCATTCGACTGACATCATGAGAAGGACTTTTCTTCTCTTTTTTCTTTGGTTTCTTGCCAGCCAGTCCGAGGCTATACGCAGCCAGCCAATGAAGAATCGGGAACATAGGGCTAGCTGAATGACTCAGCATGTTTCCCGCCTCGGCACCAAGTAGCCCTAAGCCCTAACTAGCAAGACGATCCCCGCTGAGTCCGCCAAATGCCGCTTGGCCCTGCGCAATGACATCGATGGCGCCACCAGGAACCAGCTGAAGAGCCTGGAGGAGAGGCCTTCGGAGGGGGGAATTATTGTTTGAACAGATGGAGCGGTCAGAGGGAGTACTACGGAGAGCTCACTGGCTAACCCTAATAATGGGCGATATCATATCTGTGTGCCATTTTATTTATGTATGTATTGCGCTTGAGTTGCGGTAGGGTTAAGATTGTGTGGGTGGGTTCCCTCCACTGGTACGGTACACTCCGGCTAAGGCAAGCCACCCACCCATGGCTAGAGAGCGCCCTGGATCCGAGAAGAGAGCTCGGCCCATATGGAGTACATTGCCAATAGTTATTATATCAAGCCAATAGTGACCGAGATAGACGCTTTAATCCCCGGGAGAAAAAGGCATGTCTGGTCATCATTATTCAAACGATTGGTTCGTTCGTCGTTGGTCAGCCACAGCCTATTTTCTAGGGGTGGACAGGGGGAATACATGTCAATCTGAGCAGCGCTGTGGGGGTTGCTGTATCATGAGCTGTTGGCGCAGTTATTGTATTACTGAGAGGATACGGAGCACGTGTATGTCCATGGACAGAAATTAGAGGCCTGTAAAGCGCAAATAGCGAATATGTGTATGTGTATTAATATGGCTCCGGATTTCGATTTTTGGTTTTCATGGTCTCTGTCCCGAAGACTGCACGTCAGAAATGGTTGATGTAAATGAGAGCAAATATATTAAAAGATAAGCATGGACGAAGAAAGGTTGGAAGAAAAATATGCCCTAATCATTTCAAACTAAGACTACAAAAAGAAGTGAATGCTGCGTCCAATACAACCCACCCATAAGAGGACATCAGAGAATGGAGGCCAATGGGTAATACATAATCATATCTATCGTGCTGCACCCGCGCAATTCCCTTTTCTATATTTTATGATCGTCTTGTTTTCGCCTGCTAAAACACACCTCTAGCCCCCTCATCATCTCTCAGTGCCCACATGCCACTGTTCTTGAACAGTAATACCGACCGCCTCGCTACTCTCCAAATCGCTACTGTCACGGCGACTAGATGCGGGCTTCTTCGCCGTACTAACCGCCGCGAAATGCTTGCCGGCAGCCGGCCTCAACTGATACTGCGAGCTGTCATCATTCAGCTGCTCGAAGCCACCGCCATCGCTTGGTCCGCTGCTTTTTGACGCGCCGGTGGTGTTGGTGGCACGATACCCGGGGGTGCCATCGGAACCGTACTGGGAGCGGTTTAGAAGGGGCCGTAGGAGCGGAATGCAGGATAAGGTTACGGCTACGCTAGGTTCGAGGCCGGAGAAAATGTTTGCTGGGGGAATTGAGAAGGTGATGTCTTCGAAATCCATGGAGGAGAGGGCGTGGATACGGACGGCGCTGACGACGCAGGTTCTATGGGGTTTAGTTGAACGGTTAGTAACAAGGGGTGGGGGAACGGGAATAGATCATTTTAATTCAATCGGGTAGACCGTGAGGCCAAAAAAAGAAAAAGAAAAAAAAGAAAAAGAAAATCGAAGGGAAAAAGGAGGAGAGGGGGGAGGCATACAGAAGACCGATGCTGAACACGCCAATTAGGACTACTTTTTTGTACAGCTGCATCTGCAGCTTAGCCAGGTACGGTAAGGGAAGACACAGCACCAACACGTCAGTGACGAGGTTGAAGACACCAGTGATGGTGAACGACAGGACCTGGTCACCACACTTCCCGCCAGGAATTGATTGGTCCCAATTGAACGCGAAGGGACGGCAAATGGTGCAGCCCGCAACAATGGTGGCGATTGCCCATGCAGCGATGAATACCATGGTGCCTCTTCCTATCCAGATAACGGGGGCGACAGGGAATACCCTAGAATATAGCAGGAGGATGGACACTTTGCAAAAGCTTAGGCTGAGAACCCAGAGAAATTGAAGAGGGATGAGAAGCTAGATCGGATGTGTTAGCTAAATGTTTTTCTAGTGCTTGTCGATATGAATGGTGTTTTAGGAGACGATACGCTTCTCCAGGGATTATTTACCTTCAGTAGCTTGGTTACGGGTTCCGGCCCGTATTCCTGGATGACCTGTATTGTGTGTCCATATCCAATTCCACATTGGATAACTCCTATACCGTGCGTGTTGATCAGCAAGTGACTGCTCTAGTTGCTACCCGATACATTAAAGACTAGGTATGGATGTACGGGTGCTGTAAGGGCGATGGATCTGGGCACACCTACCTGTGATACTAACGGATTCCAAAGCCACTGCAAATATCTGCCAAAGAGTTAGCGGACAGCTCTCTGGACAAATAATCAGACCATAGACTCACACATGCGACGATGATACAATAGTCACTTGCATCGAGCGATCTCCTCGCAACATGTCGAGCAAGTATGCGCAGAGAAACACCCAGTGTTGGAATGATACTGAACGCAATTGCTACGCCCAGAACTGACCTCTGATCAGCTGTCACGATAGGGAATGGCGGTGCCTTGGACGGCGGTGGAAGTCCCTCCATGTTGAAGTATTCTATCAATGCTTCAAATCACTCCAACAGACGCTTTCTGGCTGTGAAGTTTGTAAGCCACGGTTGGGCAAAATAACAAAGGAGTGAAACGCGACTAGTCACCAGCTTTTGTCGGGGATGGATCCCTTTTTTCTAGGGTAGTTGTTTATATATAACTATATCTCCATCTGAGAAACTCCATTAGGGAGCCGAAATATGGAGTGGGTGATAAGGAGACATGGAGAAGAAGAAACAAAAAAAAAAAAAAAAAATCTCTCCATCTGGATTTCATGGGTGTGGAACTTGGGTCGTTAGTAGCGGAAAGCTTGGGACTATTTTGATAGAAGCATGGATATTCTGTCGATCAAAAGGGAATTTGGCTGGCCAGAAGGCAATCCATCACATTTTAACCGTGGTCTGGTCTTTTTCTGGTGTTTTTGAATCATGTTGTCAGCCCTGAGGAGTGAAGCGACTGGGAGAGAGGCCAAGGCGGGATCGGGATCCCAGACCACAAACTCCACAGTTTACCCTAGCGCACTGGTCCGGTGCCGTCAGCACACTGCCTGAGAGGATGTTGCGTTCTCGACAAAGCTCCCAGCTAGATGGAATTTTCAAGCATTTCCGAATTACTATCAATATTAGGAGGTCTATATAAACAGGCCATGCAAGCACTGCCTGCATTGATTCATAACTCTAAATAAAAGTTAGACAAGAGGGAGCAAAAAAAATAAAAATAAAAATAAAAAATCGCCATCCTGTCGGCATGATACATGAGAAATGACTCGTGGAAAATTC
This sequence comes from Blastomyces percursus, assembly GCA_018296065.1. NCBI lineage: Eukaryota > Fungi > Ascomycota > Eurotiomycetes > Onygenales > Ajellomycetaceae > Blastomyces > Blastomyces percursus. The sequence goes on along the minus strand of JAFEJD010000027.1, from coordinate 20,909 downwards.
CCCCCCCTGTCGACCGTTAATGGGCCGGCACTAAAATGTCTCCTGCCTGCGCTGGCAATCTGATAGGTGAAATTAGTCAAATTTGGTCGCACGCTCCTCGCTTTCGAAATGTATAACTGGAAGATGGCCACTGCGGCAACCTTCTTTATGTATCATCGGATTTTCTTCAGGAGCTCGGCTCCCAGTTTTGCCATCAGTGTGCCCAGTGATTCTGCGCATCTCCGAGAAAATTTGGCGGTTCTACAAGCGTAGTGGCATTAATAATTTCCTCCACCAGGGGAGCTCGGTGTTTCATCTGACCAAGACGCTAAAACATAGCCTTTGCCGGATACCTCTTCCCGACGGTTTGTTTAACTGCTAGTCTGCTGGAGGTCTTCCTCCCCGAAACCCTCCACAGGCCGCGCATAATTTGAAGCCCTTTTTTTTCCTTGGATATCCTTTGCATCTCTGTGCAAAAATTCTCCTCAACCAGCCAGTAGAAGTCGATACGTGAAATGGAAAAAACTAGAGCACCAGAAAATTATTCTCGCTTTGATGGGTGTGCACGGAATCCTGGCGCATCCAGAATGGCGGATCCAACACCCCACTCCCCGGCCGCTTCCTCCACTCTCTTAGACGGGGCTAGATGGCAATATGCCCAATTACACGTAAAGTGCGGCAATCAAGGCGCAGAAAATTGATCGGCCACCGCCTTGAGTAGTTAAATACGTTCACACTCCGTACGCTGCGTACTCCGCACGTACGCCTGGGTGAAGCCTCGGGAAAAAGGACAGATTTCCAATTGGTCTGCGGTCCGTGGAATGGCGCCAGCCCGACAAACTGCCGAAATCTTCCTTCCGTTTGAGGGCCCGTGGCCCTTGTGGCATCAGGTGGCCATGAAGGGGCTCACCGAAGCAAAATAATAATAATTCTGGCCCTGTCAAAAGTATGAGCGGTAGCAGAGCCTATTATGGACGGATTGCTCATGGTGTGAGCAACAGGAGAGGAGGGTTTGGTCACCACCAAGGGATCTTCAATTCTCAAATCATTCTTAACCCTCTGGACGTAAAAGGGAATGTCGATGGATGCTCTTTTATATCCCCCCGGCAGCACCTAGTCGAACTCCTCCGATGGGCAACTTCCAATTGGGCCAGGCACTTTGTCAATGGAGCTATCTTCATGTGAGAGTAGCAAAGGTAAACCTTGTAAATGAAAAACGTAGTTAGGGAAGAAAGCAGGGGAAAGAAACTCAGCCAATCCTAGGAAATATTTTTTGCTGGTATAATAATAATCAATAATGCAGCACGGTTGCAGTTCTTCCCCACCCCGGGGGCCAAGCACCCGGGGCACAAGCTAATTCTGCAACTCTGCTGACAACGTGCAAGGGCTTGTTGATGAAAGATGAACTTTGAGGAGTGCGCGCTAGAATGTCTTTCAACCTGCAGGCCATTACTGTGTAAGTATTCAATTCCGAGAATGTACATGTCATGACCCCAGACACCCGAAACAGCCAATTTCAAAGTGTCGGCAGGTGAAACGACAGGCCTGTGGTCCCTCGTGCTTTTACAGAGTACAACCCCACAAAATAGATCCTGGCGTTCAGTATTTGGAAGCTATGGCAGGGTTGAAGGAGCTCACGGACTTGAGCGTGCTGCAGCTTGCTGGACCGCTGGTTGCCGCCGTCCTGACTCTTTGTATCTGGCGTCGTTACTATTCCCCCATCAGTGACATTCCAGGACCGTTTGCGGCCAGCTTCACTCGGCTGTGGCATATCCATCGCATCCTCAAGGGAGACCAAAATCTGGAGCTCATTCGGTTGCACAATAAACATGGTATGCGTGCTTGGATTTTCTTGTAGCTGTCATGGGCCAACGGCTAACTGAACTGACACCAAAACAGGACACTTTGTTCGTGTGGCTCACAATGAGATCAGCGTCAGTCACCCTGATGCCATTCGAAAAATCTTAGGAGCAGCGCTGCACAAAGACAAATGGTACAAGATCATAGCCTTCCCAGATGGCCGTTTCGAGAACCCCATGTCCGCGACAGACCCCAAAGTGAAGATGGAGTTGTCGAAGCATCTCGCGCCTGCCTATACTCTCTCCAACCTACTTGTAAATGAGAGCAACATCAGCGAAACCATCGAGCTCCTTCTGGGCTGGCTGAACAAGTTTGCTTCTTCCGGCGATCCAATCGATCTGGGTAAATACTTTACCTTCGCCACTTCAGACATCGTAGGCGACGCTGTCTTCTCCAAGCAATTTGGCTTCTTGCGTGAAGGCCGCGATATTAACAACACCATCGCCAACGCCTCGCCGCAGGCCGCTTACGTCTCCGTCGCTGGCTACTTCCGCTGGCTCCACGTTCTATTTCTCAGCAATCCAGTCATCACCTGGTTGAATATTACGCCGTGGGGCCACCTCATCGACACAGCAATGTCGGCTATCAAGGAGCGTCAGAAGAACCCAGATGCCCGCGTAGATGCTGTCGCTCACTGGTTCCGAATGCTCCATCAGCATCCCGACCGTATGCAGCTGCACGAGATCCACAGCGCCGCCTTCAACGCTGTCGCAGCAGGCAACGAAACCGTCGCCTCAGGGCTGCAAGCATTCGTGTACTACATGATTCGCCATCCAAACGCTTGGGAGCGTGCGAGAGCCGAAATCGAAGCCGCCGGCCTTGAAGACCCTGTGATCGGTTACATGGACGCACAGAAATTGCCGTTTTTGCAAGCGTGTATTAAAGAAACGCTTCGAGTGTTCGGACCGGCACCTATGGGGCTCCCGCGCATTTCGCCTGAGGGCGGCTTGACAATTGGTGACCGGACTATCCCACAGGGTACCATTGTGTCCGTGAACATCTGGGTTATGCATTACTCGAAGGAGATTTGGGGCCCGGATGCCGGCGAATTCAACCCGGACAGGTGGCTGGGTGAGGATGCAGCTCACCTCTCAAAATATTATATTCCCGTAAGTAATCATCATCCCACCCGGTATCCACGAACGGAAAATGAAACGGATAATTTTCCAAACTAACACATGTCGCTTATGCAAAACAGTGGGGGATGGGCTATGCTTCCTGTCCCGGGCAGCACCTTGCTCGAATCGAGCTGTACAAAATTTGTGCAACGCTTGTGCGAGACTATAACATCCGACAAGTTGACCCGAAACAAGAATGGACTTGGAAGGCTTTCTTCACTGTGGTTCCGCATAACTGGCCGTGCTATATCGAGAGGCGGACTAAGAAAACCACATCCTAGGTGCAATACCTATGTCAGCAGGGATGCCAGGACGTCTAATATCCACACTTCTGCATTTATGATAAACGTTCACGCTTTTCCTACTTCTGTTAGGACACTCCTCAAGTCTCATTTGTTTCTCTTCTACTCTCTCTCGCGGACACGACCTTACGGACACTACCTTGCCAACGTATATAATAACCTTGCTTAGCTGTTTCCAATGCACTAGTTAGTTGGTATAATACACCACACAATTTATGTACTCGATTGAACTGCCCTTGTAATACATTTGATCAGCCCTAGACAGGATTCATGGCGGCAGGTAGAACATTCCTCTGTTCAGTGCAGTATTATTATTATTACTTCGCGACAGGAGCAATTTACTGCGGTCTACGTCATTCCACGTGACTTTTTCAATGTTCAACCGCAATATAAATTTTAGAGCTTCATATTCATATTCGCGGACACTGCAAAGAGACAAATAAGGAGCGGGCGAAAACAAACAGCCTTCATTTTTAGTTACCATTTTTAGAGGTTTTGCCCTCCTCGCGGGGTGTTAAAAGTTCGTATTTCAACAATGTCTTCCCTTCCTTACACACCCCAGCGTCTATATTTCGACGGGAAAGTCCAGCGGTCCAGCTCTGGAAAGCGTTTCCAGTCGATTGACCCCTCCAACGCCTCAGTTCTCGCAGATATTGAAGTTTCGTCGAATAGAGACGTCAATGCGGCCATTGATTCGGCCCGGAGAGCTTTCCCTGCCTGGTCCCAGACTCCACCTGCCGTGAGAACCAGAGTCCTCCTGCGGGCTGCCCAAATACTTCGGGCTCGAAACGATGAGATCGCCAAGATCGAGACACAAGATACGGGGAAGCCGTTCTCGGAGACGAGCACGGTAGATATCGTTACTGGGGCAGATGTGCTTGAATACTTTGCGAACCTGGTTGGCGGAGGAGGATTGAATGGTGAAACCATCCAGCTACGGGAACATGCCTGGGTGTACACGAAGAAAGAAGCCTTGGGCGTGTGTGCTGGTATTGGAGCGTGGAATTATCCCATTCAAATGTAAGCAGAATAAAGGAGAAAAAAAACAAGCAACTGCAAATATATTCAACATATTCTAATTTACCTTTCTCGGTCGCTGCTTCCAGTGCTATATGGAAATCCGGACCCTGTCTCGCTGCGGGGAACACCATGGTCTATAAACCTAGCGAGTTCACACCTCTTCACGGCCTGCTCCTTGCTCAAATATACACAGAAGCTGGCCTACCTCCCGGAGTCTTCAATGTCGTCTACGGCGCCGGTGATGTGGGTGCATACCTTACCGCACACCCCTCCATCGCCAAAGTTTCCTTCACCGGCCAAGTGTCAACAGGGAAGAAAGTCGCCGGCTCCGCCGCCGGTAATATGAAGTATGTGACGATGGAACTAGGCGGCAAAAGCCCGCTAATCATCCTTCCAGACGCGGACATTGAGAACGCCGTGGACGGCGCCATGATGGCCAACTTCTTTAGTACAGGTCAGGTATGCACAAACGGGACCCGCGTCTTTGTTCCCAAAAGCCTCAAGTCCGCCTTTGAAAATCGTCTACTAGAAAAGATGAAGTATATCCGTTGTGGAGCACTCATGGACCTCAACACCAACTTTGGGCCTCTCATCTCGGGCCCCCATTTCGAGAAAGTCACGAGCTACATCCGCCATGGCATTGAGCAGGATAAAGCTAAGCTCCTGTACGGCGGTCTAGAGCAGCCCCGTGTCCCCGAGAATTTGCAAAAAGGTTACTGGGTAGCGCCCACGATCTTCACAGACTGCACGGATGGCATGAAGATTGTTCAGGAGGAGATTTTTGGCCCAGTTATGTCGATCCTTACGTACGAAACGGTCGAGGAGGCTGTAAGGAGGGCCAATGACACTCCACTTGGCCTGGCGGCGGGCGTCTTTTCACAGAACCTCAATATGGCGCATAGAGTGATTGCGCAGCTAGAGGCGGGGATTACGTGGATTAACTCGTGGGGAGAAAGCCCGGCAGAGATGAGTGTTGGGGGCTGGAAGCAGAGCGGTGTTGGAGTTGAAAATGGGCGGCGAGGGATTGAGGCATGGGTGAAGAATAAGAGTACGCTGGTTGACATGAGCGGTGGAATTGCGACCGCATTCACGAAATTGTGAGCGTAGTGTAGGCGCCCTTGTCACAGAAACTCTAAATTGAAGTATTAACGAACGTGCTTCTTGGTATTCTTAAATATGTGTAGATATAAAATAAAATTAAAGAGCTTGGAAACACGCCTAAACACACACCTTCTCCCTCTCTTAATCTGTAGATGCTGGGATTCCGCTCAGTAACTACTTCATCATTCTGATATTGTGTAGTCGAAACTAGTAAATTTATAGGTACATGATGAAATATTTTTAGGTTGATAAACTCAACAAACCAAGGGCAAGCAACATACATGCTTATAAATGCATATAGAATGGAGGAAAAAAAATGTGAGTATTCAAAAGCGGACTTGAGCCGTCAAGGAACTTTGACCAAAGGGGGGAGCGCATTCCGCAGGAAAGAAAAGGGAAAAGGAATATATAGAAGAAAAGAAGAAAACCTCGGAAAATGACGATATTAAGAGCGGCGAAATAACAATAGGAAAGGAAATAGGTAGAAGTAGGGAGAAAAAAAAATGAAAATTAAAAAATGCACGAAGATATGCAAAAAAAGAAGAGAAGACAGAAGTGGGTACTAAATTGGGAAAAATTTTGGCATTGAAACAAGATGTAATCTCTCAAGTGAAGAAATGAAAAACGGAAAGGATGCCGAACAATGGCATTACTGAGCAGGTATTTCTTGAAGAGCGCTTCATGTCGATATTGAGGTGGTTGTCCTGAAGGTCCCTGTCGCCAGCGGAGGGAGATCCGTTAGTTATACTTTTCCATGGTTTGCGACGCTAAACGATGGCGTTTCTCCCGCAGCTACATCACCCCTCCCGAGATCCTCTACTCCCTCCACCACGACAACCGCATCTACTTTCTATTCATGCAGTTCTAATAAAATAATCTCCCAACCACCGAGTCTTATACTTCATCAATTCTCGACCCCATCCGATCAAAGACCAAATCCGCCGCAATCATCGTCTCATCAAGTCCCGCAATTGCAGAATCCTTAAGGCGAGATGACATGCTGTCTGGAGTCAGCTCGTCCAACTCCTCTTCCCCGCCACCATTTGCAGTTCGTGGGTGGAAGCCAGATGTGTCGATTGTGAGCTTGCTGTCCTTGACGGGCGTTGCGGCATCGTTTGCACCGGGAGAGAGGGGCGGAGTAATGACTGGTGGTCTATATTGTTTTGTGCGATGGACCAAGGGGGGACCCTGAGTCCGTGCATCGGTGCCGGCTTGCTCGATGCTGACGAAATACTGGAAAAGGGGAGATGTTAAATTAAAAAATGATATCCATCAGAGGCGCATTTCACATGTTGTATTACATACCTTGACAGTCTTAACCTTCAACTCCAACGTCGCATCCTCATCTGCAACAATAAGAGGATGTGGATGTAGTTGGAGCGCGGACAGCGTCCACATGTGATTGACGCCGCTCTCCAGGCCCATTTGCAGCGCGGTAGCCTTATGCGCACCTGTCGCGACAATCACCACCTCACGCGCATCCAAGATCGTTTGGATCCCCACTGTCATCGACTGGCGCGGCACTTTGGACATATCGTTGTCGAAAAAGCGCGAGTTGGCCAGGATAGTGTCGTATGCGAGTGTCTTGACACGCGTGCGCGAGCGGAGACTGCTACCCGGTTCGTTGAAGGCAATGTGCCCGTCTGCGCCAACGCCACCGAGGAACAGATCGATGCCGCCCACCTCTAGGATTTTAGCCTCATAGTCGGCGCACTCTTTTATCGGGTCGGCGGCATTGCCGTTTAGGATGTTTATGTTTGTTGGCAGGATGTCGACGTGCGAGAAGAAGTGTTTGTACATGAAGCTGTGGTAGCTCTGGGGGTGATCGCGGGGAAGCCCGACATACTCGTCCTGTGGGTAGAAGGCAAAATGTTAACGAACCATTTTTCTCCGTTTTCTCTGCCGTTTCTCTATTGATCTCTGGAAGATATCTGGTATGATGGTCTTTCTCCGAGTCCTTCCAGACAAGTTTAGGAAACTGCAGCGCATGAGGTTTTATCTACCATGTTGAAAGTGATGACATGTCGGAAGGATATGTCGCCAGCTTTATATCGCTGCACTAGAATACGATAAACGGTCTGTGGGCTGCTTCCGGTTGGTAAGCCCAGGACGAAGGGCTTATCTTCTGATGGAGCGAATTGCTTGATACGGCCTACATGAGACAACACACGCACCAGTTAAAAAAAGCGCTCTGTGGTCATGGACTGAGAATGGAATGGAGGCGACGGCAACTACAACGGGAATGAAGAACAGAGGAATGTATATTCTTTCGGTGTTCCTCGCAGCGGATCCTTGACACAAGAATCTGGCAAGGATGGCCTATGGAAAGATAAAAGGGCCAAAAGCAAGAGGGGCAATCGTATGCGTGTATAAGACATACTGATGATATAGTCTGCAATGTATTCAGAGACTCTCTGCGGATCTTTTCTAATAATTACCCGCCTTTTGCTGGTATGTTAGCGAAGATATATCTTGGAGGATATGTATGAGGAAAAGGCAGAAGCGCAGGGTGTTTTCTTACATTATGCTTGATGTGGTTGATATGTCGGATATAGAAATGGGTATAGGTATGAAGATTTGAGTTTCAAACAAATCGTCATCGAGTTAGTTCGAGTAGAGTAGAAGCAGCTGGTAGCAACAGAGGTAGATGATATATTTTAGTATCAGCCAGCAAGGAGCGAGTCTTTATTCAGGAGATTGAAGAACGAGGGAACAAAGCAAACTAGATCCTCGTGATTTCACGAGTGCCTTAATAACCACCTGTTTGCCCTCGCTCAACACTGGTAGAGTTACAAGCCCTATTGCTAATCAACAGTATGGAGCAATGCGTACATGTACAAGAAGTAGGCATCATCATCCCGACATCATAAGCTGGTAGGTAACTTTGGGAGAGGTTAACCCTAGATGGTGCGTTCCCCAAGAACGATTCACCAGAGAGGCGCCAAAGGCTCAAAATGACATCCCTCATCAAAAATCGTATGTATGGCTGTTGCAACAGAGGAGTGACATTAGTAGGTGACATAGCAAAACCCGTCTCCTCCATCACTAAAAGCTATGTCCCCATTTAAGGAACCCACTGCACAATCCAGTGATTTATCCCGAAGGCAATTCACCTTGTGCAAAGATGTTGAGCGATCATTTGCCAAGTCAGTTTTTGCGCATTGCTTCTGAAAGCAAATGCCTCAACTTTGCCTCCAACTCCGGGGTTCCTGTTGGTTAGAATAAAATAAATGGGGATATGACTCTTCGGGAGATGGTCAGATACCCGGCGAGATTCTGCAGTTTTAGCATTTGGCCCCAGCAGGCCCATCTCAGGCTTGACCCCAATGTAACCGTTGTAGCGGATGATGGATAAAATCAGGTTATCCAACCTTGGCCTTGGGTGGTCTTACGGCTTCTTTTTTTGCCTTTCCAAATGTTCTTCCACTTCCCTGCCCGGGTGATATGCTGACTCACCGGTAGCTTCTCTTTTTCCCTTGCTCCAGAAGTTCATGATTCCCTGCCGTTTTCGGGAAAGCTCAACGGGACATCTGTTCCAAGGGTTAAATAAATAAATGTACTACATACATGTAGGCAGGGGTGCTGGGTTCGGCGCCACAGAAGCCTGAGATTGGTCGGTCTGTTATTTGGCTGGAGCAGTATTTCTTGTCCTGTACTGTACATACCTTGGTACATAGTAGTTTCAGCTTTTTAGTTAATTTGCCCTATGGGATGGATCTGGGGAGCTGAACCCTTCGTGGGTGGGGGGTGCAATGAACTTGTGCTCGCCCCAGCCATTATGCAGACTGTTTATACCAAGCTCGATCGGCGATGGCTTGGATTAGTTCTCAAGACTTAAGCTGTGTTGGTGGTTTTTCGGATAGGGAAATTATTCGGGCTACATAGCTCTCCCCCTCTAATGAAGAAGAATCGCTTCCCGCAGTAGTTAGGCGCTAGCGAGTTTCTCTGGGCGCGGCTACTCCCAGCCCGTTAAGCGTTAAGCGTCCTCCCCCTTCCCCCCTCCACAAGACGTTCCTCCGCAACCGGCGGACAGCTCTATCCAACTGGAAGCACTAAATATTGCTTCCTCGCGCTCGAGATCAGCTTGTTCCCAGGCTCTGGTTGACTAAGCCAGATGGAATTGCAGCCTATCGAGGGCAGACCTGTCCCTAACTGTTGCGGCTCTCCAAGAACTGCTTAAGCCCCATCGGTCAACACAGCTCTGGATTAGCCCCGTCCGCGCCACCACGCTGCCAACTGCTCCTCAACCGAACTGTGCTGCCACTCAGCGCCGATGACTGTGACCGTAACAGCTTTTTTCATAACCTCTGGTTCTCTCCGCTGCTGCTTCTCAGCTAACGCGACCGAGCTGCTGCCACCTACTGTGGTGTTAGCTGACCCCACCCTGAACCCAGCCTGCGCCGCCCGATTCGTGTCGGCATCGCGACCAGCTTGCTTTTGCTCGGCATAATACTCGACCGTCACATCACGGGTCTGCCCCGGGTCTGCTCTCAGACGACCACGAGCTCGTAACGTGTCGCTGGACTATTTAAGCATTCTCACTGAGTTGGGCTCTGTTTAGGGGGAGAGGAAGGGTGGTGGTTGCAGAGATCGTGGGCTCCGTGTGTTGCCTATGGAGTCCGTGGACGCCTTGGATACCGAGCTCTCCCCCGAGTGGGAGAGCTTCGACAGGTAAGGCAACCTGGTTGTGTCTCTGGCGGCCCCACATGTCTCTGGTTTCTTCATAGCACAATTGTTGCTTGATGTATGTAGATATCATGCATACATGATGGAGCTCAGCGAGAGCTATGCCTATACCCTCCTCCCCTTCACACATGTAACCCTTGCAATCCAACGGGGAGGAGACCTGTTGTGGTGAAAACTTATTCTGCCCATAGCTCATCTGCAACCAGTCTGACGGTTTTGCTTTTTCCCCTTTACCTCCCCCCCCCATTTTTTTTTTTTTTTTTTTTTTTTTTTTTTGTTTTCCTCCCGTGATCATCCTCTGTTTTAACTCTCTGTTACTGTGCACCATACCTTGAAATGAAGACAACGTGCTTGAACTAACGGGATACTTCGCTACAATGCGTGACTTCGATTATAGGCAGATGGGCCAGCTCTTTCTCATGGGCTTCGATGGAACTAGTGTCAATTCGGAAATACGCACGTTGATAGAGGACTATCATCTCGGCTCCATCATATTGACCGCTAAGAACCTAAAATGTGCAGACCCTTCTCCCTTCCATTTTTCTTTATTTCAATTCCCATTTCTATTCCTCCATTGCCATGCACTTGACTTTTCCTCCCCTCTTGATCTCGATTTGGTGTTGGAAGAAGATCAACGTAGTTTGTCGCCGTCTTCCCTATCCACTTAGAGTTGGAGGAAGCTCAAAACTTCACATAATTTAAATGACATGAGAGGCTGATATGTCGATATAGCGGCGGAAGAAACCACCAAGCTCGTCTATGAACTTCAATCCATCGCCCGGAATGCTGGCCATCCGGTCCCCTTGATGATCTGTCTCGACCAGGAAAATGGTGGTGTTAACAGTCTATTCGACGAGATATATATACGCCAATTCCCCAGCGCCATGGGGATGGCCGCGACAGGTTCGAAATCCCTAACTAGAGAAGTGTCAAAGGCCACTGCCCAAGAACTGAGCGCTGTTGGCGTCAATTGGATCCTGGGCCCTGTATTAGATGCATTAACGAACGCTAGAAACCAGCCCCTTGGCGTCCGAAGCGTGGGGGATGACCCACAAGAGGTGTCTGCGTATGGCATCGAGTTTATGAAGGGCTATCAAGATGCAGGCTTGGCGACTTGTGGCAAGCATTTCCCCTCATATGGTAATCTAGATTATATGGGCTCCCAGTCTGATGTTCCCATCATCACCGATACGATTGAGCAGCTTAGTGTGAGCGCACTGGTTCCTTATCGGAATGCAATAACGCATGGCATAGATTCAATGATGGTAGGAGGATGTTCCATGACAGCAGGTGGAATGACTGTCATGCACGCTTGTTTGTCGGAACAGGTCGTTGACGAACTCTTGCGTAAAGACCTAAAATTCGAAGGTGTGGTCCTTTCAGAATGCCTCGAGATGGAAGCTCTCAGTCACAACATAGGCGTCGGCGGTGGCACGGTGATGGCCATGAAAGCCGGCTGCGACCTAATCCTGCTCTGTCGAACCTTCTCCGTGCAGCAGGAAGCTATTAATGGATTGAAGCTAGGGGTAGAAAATGGCATCATTAGTAAAAGCCGCATACGTGAGTCACTACGAAGAGTTCTAGACATGAAATCGAGATGCACTTCATGGGAAAAGGCTTTGAATCCACAAGGACTTAGCCTTTTATCAAAAATGCAGCCATCCCATACCTGTCTATCGACCAAAGCGTATAGCAGTTCGCTCACCGTTGTTAGAGACAAGCACAATTACCTTCCCTTAAGCAGCATTCTCGAACCAGACGAAGAACTTCTTCTCCTCACACCACTAATAAAGCCTCTACCAGCATCAGCAATGCTACTGTCGGTGGCTGCTGAATCAGGTCGTGCAGGCTTATCTGCGGATGCCGCTTCGTGGGAGCGCAGTGCTTCCGTTATGAGCGGCGAGAGTGTTTTCAAAGAGTTTGGACGATCATTAGCTCGACAAAGGAACGGGCGTGTTTTACATACCTCATACACAGCCAACGGTGTCCGACCGGTCCACGAAAATTTAATCAATCGCGCGAGCGCCGTCATTATTGTTACCGCTGACGCCAACAGAAATTTGTACCAAATGGGATTCACCAAGCACGTTTCATTAATGTGCAATTCCCAATTTTCTCCTAACGGCGAGCGTCGCGCGAAACCCGTAATTGTTGTAGCTGTCAGCTCTCCATATGATTTCGCCACGGATTTATCAATAGGGACATATATCTGCACCTACGATTTTACTGAAACAGCATTACAGGCCCTGGTAAAGATCCTCTATGGAGAACTAACTCCCACCGGCTCGCTCCCTGGCTCACTCAGCCGCAACCAGAGACTCCAACAATCAAGACAACACTGGTTAGTGGAGAGCTGGAATGAGGATCGGGATGCACATGCCTTGGACACTCTCCTAGATATTGTCCGAGAAGGTAGTGCCCAGGGCCAAAAGCCTGAACTTGCCAGCGTCTCCTCCACCACCTTCCTTCTTCGCAATAGCGACGTGGAAGAGTCACACTTCGTCGTCAGAAATAGCAGCACACAGGCACTCTATGGATTTTGCTCAACGTATTACTTCAAATCCACAGGAACGGGCGTTGTCGGTGCAATAATTGTCGACCCTTCTCGCCGAAGAATGTCCATCGGCCATTCACTTCATAACCGTGCCATTCGGACACTGGTTCAACGTCCAGGTATCCGTAGCTTCCAGCTCGGCTCCCGTTTTCCAGGCATATATCTCGGAATCCCTAAGGGTAATCCCACCGAGCGCAAGAAGGTTCGGTCGTGGTTTGTTAATCTGGGATGGAACACGGCCCTATCTCGTTCCGTATGCAGCATGATCTTACATAATCTCGAAAACTGGTCGCCGCCGGAAGGACTGACGAAAGTTTTGCAGAGCTCGGAGGTTGATTACGACCTTGTTTTTGGGTGGGAATATGCGGATTCTGTTCTTGATCATGTTAAAACTACATCGCGTGTGGGAGTCATGGAGATCTATAAAAGAGGATTGGGCGGTGCGCCCGGTAGTGGTATTATTCGCGCCAAACGCCGCGATGATGGCACTATACTAGGCACCGTGGTAGTATATAATTCCTCGTCCACGGTGGCGGAATCTATGCCTGCGCTTAAGGACACGCGCACAGTTGCGGGAGGCATTTCTTGTCCGGTGATCTCTCCTTCCGTAGGGGAGTATGCCACACTTGTGCAGGGATTGATCCTGTTGGGAATCAAGCAAATTCGGAAGCAAGGGGCTAGTGCAGCTATATTGGATTGTGTACGTGCAGCTATCCTCTCTCTTTTCCTCCTGCTCCCTTGGATTCTTCTTAAGTTGTCAATCCCGACTATCCCATTCAACGTACTACCACGGGGAGACCAGGTGCCAGCCTCTTACGGGCTGATTTCAATGCGAAGAGAAGAATGGGCACATTATTGCCTCGAAATTTTAGTACCAAGCTAATGAAACTCCTCTTCATATATCAACAGGTCGACGCTGACGGAAATTATGACAGTTTCTCTTCCATGGGATTTTCCGTTCTGCATAGTTTCGAGGAAGTCACTTGCGATGCCTCCACGTGGAATATCATGGCTACTTCATGAAATTCATGAACTGCATGACATGACGAGTTTGATATTCACGACGCTGGTTTAATCCTCTTGATGCACTGTTTCATCCACGCAATCCCTTGGACTCCAGTATCCTCAGGTCCCCTCCCTCCCCTTTCACGGAAACGGCTTATCGTAATGACCGCTGGACTAAAATTTCAATGGTCTTCTTGTCCCTTTCTTCATTTTCTCATTTACATCTCCTTTACTTTTCTCGCCCCTTTGACTGCTGAAAATTTGATTTTTCCAAGAATTTTCACGGCTGTATCCATATTATACATTAACGCATGGTGTAATGGCCCTAGCTTCGCTAGCCCTTTTCACTCACTAGAGTGGAGTATAGCAGAGCAGGGCAGACACTATCCCATGCTGTCTTTGTGTAGCACAATTCTTCGCCATGCGAGATGAGATGCTATACAGTATCAAATCCAGTAGCATATTTCAGGATAATAGACATATCCTTTGTTTCATCATCCGCCTATAGCCCTCTCAACGCGCTGGGGGATATTTCACTTTAACTCAAGCCCTTAGCCCTTTTCACTTATTACTTATTGTTCCCAGTACATTAACTCTGTCTTAGAGTGCTTTCGCTTCCCACCGGTTTCCCAGGGGTGAATATCGCTTCTTTTCTCTCTCGCCTTCTCTCTCGCCTTCTCTCTCGCCTTCTCTCTCGCCTTCTCTCTCGTTAGCTCCCACGTCATCACTATGCCCTGATTTTCCATTGTTCAACATGGCTACATCTCTCTTCATCCTTTTATTTCAAGGGTTCCCTTTCTATATTATATTGAGGGACTTTCGGGTTATCTAGGGTTTTATTTTTCTTTATTTTTCTTTTTTCCTTGATACTTTTTTTCTTTTCTCTTTTATTTTCATATACTGTATATACCCTGTTGAAATTGGCTTCACAAGAATCATATATATTGGTTTGCAAAGTTCTTTTTTGTGCATGGGTAAAAGTGGCAATGAATGTGGCGTTTAAAACACAATTCTATATATATTTTATATTAACTATTGCACTAATTTATATAGGTGTTTTCAATACATACGTTTACTTTCTTCGGAGATAAATTGTTATTAGGATCGAAAATACATACATATCTCAAGCTTTCCACGGTTCTATCAAATCCTGTTTTAACTCAACCACCACACACCGGAACGAAGTAGAATACTTGCTTAGTCAGCACCCCGTCTTGACAACAGCGTTCGATAACTACAAACAAAGCCTTGACTCTTAACACTATTGATGACGGGTTTGTTAAACGACATTTATTGCTGGCCATGCTACATAATGATATGTGGCATCGATATTGTCGCTGTATTCGCAACATCATTCGTTTTGCGATGCGCGAGATGAGGCCTCGTTTTGGCGTGTCTTCAGGTCGGAGCCTCAATGATAGATAAATATGACTGCCTCAAAAACACACAACATACATCCAATGACCCGCGCCGAAGAAATGGGTTCGCCCACGGCTGGCAGCCTCCGGCCATCCCATCCCTGCGGACGCAATGGGTCCTCAAACCGACCTATGATCTCCCGGCGATGAAACATGGAAAACCCTATTGAGGTCAATTGGTCATAGTTGACCACTACAAATTTACCGGCGACCACCCCCCACGATCAGGCTTGCTGCCGCTCTGACTACGCCGTACTTGTTCTGTATTGGGTTTGTCCAGGCAAGGTGAGAAATACGTTTAGTCAATATCCAGCTTGCGCGAGGGTAGATGGATGCCAAATTGAAGCCTCCTTCATCGTCGTACCGATTCCGCCCCCGCGATCTCACCAAATTTTTAACTATCTCATTTACACTGCACGAGGGGATAAGATAAATTTGAAACATTTTCGGAAGGAAAATAAAGGAATTAAAAGCAGCAATGCTTATATCAGAGCCTGCAAATCATATTTCAGGAGGCCACTATCTACTGGTTATCTGTCAATAGTAACCTTTCTTGTGGGCGCAATGATTTTTATCAAAGCACTTGCTCGCTTCTATCTACCGACGACGGGAAGACTTTTGTGCTTTGCTTTACACGTCATCTGATAAGCCTACCATATGCAACGAATCTTTCCATAGCCTTGCTTCATTTTCAGGACTGTATGTGTAGCTCACAGTTGTTGCGCTCCACGAATTCATATCATCCTCCCCGGGCATCGCTTCAGAACAATCGGACAGGTACCTTCCACCCCTTCCCTCCCATGCCTTACCAATCGCAGCCCAAATGGAAGTAGCAGCACCTTGTTCCGGACTTTTGAACATATTGACCATATCTTGGTTCTGATACATACTTTGCAGGTACTCCGCAGGAAGGTGTCGTCCCAGCACAGTGGCGACCCCACCCGGATGAACGCTTGTTGCGTGCAGCCCGAGCGATCCGAAGCGACGTTCAATTTCATTGGCCATGTATATGTTCGCGGTTTTGGATTGTGCGTATGCGAGGGACGGGTTGTAATTCCCTTTCTGATAGTGATAGTTGTCAGAGGAGTTGATGCCGCCTAGCCTGTGCCCCGAGGATGCCAGATTGACCACGCGAGACTGGAATTCTGGGCTACTTCCAGCTAGCATCGCAGATTTCAACAATTGAAAGAAGAGGAAATGAGACAAGTGGTTGGTAGCGAATTGAGATTCGTAGCCGTCAGCCGTGAGTTGGAGATCTAGCACCGCCATGATGCCGGCGTTGTTGATAAGAATGTTCACCCGGTCTGTCTTTTCCAGGATCGACTTTGCTGCGTTGCGGACGTTCTCTAACGAGGCCTGGTCCATCTGGACTAGCTGCATTCTATCGGGGTTAAATATATCGCCGAGAGCCGTTTTCGCTTTGTCCAAATCTCTCGCAGTGAGGTAGAGAGTTGCTCCAGTTGCTGCCATTGCACGAACGGTTTCGATACCAAGGCCAGCCGAAACACCCGTGATTACAGCTACCTTTCCATCAAGCTTGCCTGCCATGTCTTCATCTTTAACAATTTGTAGCGCCGTTGGGCGTGAGTCGCCAGCTCCTTGGGGGCTAGCATGAAATGCGGCATATCGAGACATTGTGCACAGAAATAGTTGCGAAATCAGATAAAATGTTCATAGATGGACTGGTCAATGAATTCTTTCAAGACGGAATCAAAGCCTTTTATTCTGCAAAATGACTTTAGGCTGCAATCAGCCCCCACCATGCCATTTTATTAGTGACCGGTACTAATGCCCGACATAGATAGGTTTTAGCCTCCCCCGGTACAATAAAAATGTTCTGGATCGTTAACAACTACTAAATGACACCCGCTTTACAATTCTCGCACCGCCATTGCCCTTCTTGACAGGACCGCATCGCTTACAGTCTATCGACTGTCGAAGGCGTCTCCAGTATCCTGGGGCGTACGAGGACTGGGTGCTCGCGCGAGCCAATGGAATTAGCAAATAGGAACTCTATCTGATGAGGTTTTTCGGGCTCCGCTGGATGGTCGCGTCGACATTGGAAAATGCGCCAGGGAGCCAACGTCGTCGGCGATAGGGAATAGGCAGATTCTCTTAAAGCCGGTCGGGCCTGTTAGCTCCCGCCAAAATGAACGCAGCCTTCTTCACTTATTCCGATAAGCTTGATGAGGAACGAGCTAAATTGCTGCGTGTCTGGTTGGCAGCGTACGGACGTCCGCAGAACTGAACGGTTGATCTCAGTTCTAGCAAGCTAAGGAATTCCCGTTTCAGCCAGTGGCCAATGTTAGCGTACCCATACCTCGGAAGCGCCAACTAAGCATCCCGAAATCTTTCCCCGCCAGCAGGCGCATTTAAGAGAGTGTATGATATCTCCACTTCCTTGTGTCCGCCCGTCAACTTGAAAACACGAATTTCTTTTCGTTTTTGCCTTACTCACCGTGTGTCTCTCCTTTCCGCACAAATCGATTAAAGCTTCCTGCGAGAAGGGGAAAGACTCTCAAAGTCCAGCTTAATCGATATATTTAGCACTGACGAACGATGATGTCAAAGTGGTTGCCCGCTGAAAGTGTCATCTTTGGTTGGTAGAAAGTGCTTGACCTTCCTGTATCGAGTAACAACCACCATTCAACTTCTCCTAGCATTTGCTACTAGTTACTCTGGTAAATTGGAAGCTCGTGAAATGAATATTCCAACAATCAAGCGCTCGCCATCTTGTTCGAGAAGGGATCAATCGACCAAAATTCACTGCCAGCCTATGCAGCTGGCGGCTAACGCAATGTCTGATGCGAGTGATGATCTGACTCGAGTCTGCAGCCAGATTGGTTAGTTAGACAAACAAAATCAACTGAGCTGTTGGGTGATGAAAGTTTAGGAAAGGGAATAGCCATTCTCCTCCGAGGCTATGGTTGCAGGATAGCCTTGACAACATACCTCTGAGACTGGCTGAGGAAACGAGGTTTTGATCTGGGAATAGTCATGAATGGCCGCCAATATTTCGGCAATGTATCCATGATCTTCTTTCTCTTCTCATGCCAGGCTGACTTCTATGGCAAATGTTAATACCAGCATTTGACGCGTGTTGAGATTTATGCCTGTAAGCGCATCTCTGTGAACGGCAATGGAGGGGACATCCTGGGGTACCTTTTTTCCCCCGGACAGGACTCGCCAGACCCCTGTTCTGTGCTGGATCCGTCACATGGGCATGCGGTTCTCAAGGCTACTCCTTTCTCAAATGCTGCCCTACTTTCCGACAGCTGACCTTCCGCAAAATTTACTCGTGCTAGAGACTGGGATATGCCATCCACTCTCGGTTATTGAAGGCAACACCAGGCGCGGAATTATACGATGACTAACTCTGGACATCGGTTACGTCCCTGATTTTGTCGAAAGAGGGAAGCTCGAAGGAACGCAGCGGACTATTTAGTGCAGGGATAAATGGCAGGGGGATGAGAAGAGAACAAGGGTGCTAGCTTCTAGGCAGCGTACTGAACATGGTAATTCTAGCATCTGGACCCTGGTGAAGATCAGGAAAATATGCGGAGAAATGACTTGTCGTTCAAACCAACAAGAAGGTAAGGCAACCCGGTATCGCTTCACATCTCATGCGGGAGATTCCGCTCAGGCTGCGTTCACACAATGCAAAGTAGTCCTGCATTCGGAAGAATAGCTTGTCAAATACAATTACTGCTAGGGCGCCTACGCTACCTTTCCGCTACCTCTCACGATACTATTGGTGTCAGTGAAGCGCCCCGACATGGTGTTATCTTGAAAAAGACTGATGTACCTCATAGAGAGTAAGCTAATGAGAGCCAAAGTAATTGATTTCAAACCCTTCGGCAAGTGTCTGAGTCTCACAGGAACATCATTCTGAACATTGGACGAACAACCAAGGATTCCATCAATCAGATACGCAACTTTCAATACCGCTTGAATCGTTAGGACGAACATAAACGACCGTTTCAAGAAAATAAAAAGTTCATAGAGCCTAAGATAACGATAGTAAAAACCTCAGGGCTCCAACTTCCCGTGCTTCGTGAAATGTCTCGGTCTGAGCGGATCCCAGAGCGTGAAGTTCAGAAAACTTACTCAACTCGGAATACCAACATGAATGGATTTGAGAAAATGAGATTTGCTCAACTCCCCTACAACACCGGAGAATATCGTTTAACTATGACCCACGAATATGGGTGATCAGCCAACATGCCCCTGCATTTGTTCTCCATGCAGTAGAATCTAGTCACGGCGCTACGCTAACAAGATCGAAGGTTCACATGTACTGTACTGTACTGCGTAAGCGGGCAATTGAGACTTAGTTTTTACGTGCCCGTGCGATTCACTCGGCCGTGTACGCATCCAACACACCGCTTTTCATCATCAACACCGTGTACACCCGGCGCAAACCTGTCTATCTCCAACGTTTCCGTGACGACTACCCCGGGAAAAAACCGGCACCCGATCCTTCCACGTCATTCCCCCGCAAAATGTAGTTCCTCGTCAACGAGTCTCCTGTATCAAACCCCTAGATTCTTGCTGGCGCTTGAGCTACGTAACCAGAACAGGCAATTGCAGAGGTATATCGAGCATTAAAATTGGGGAAACCGAACCCTTTTTTCTCTTCGGGGGTTTTTTTTAAAATAAAAATAAATAATTTAAATTTAAATTTAAACTTAAAAAATTAAAAATAATATAAATAAATAAATAAATAAATAAATAAAAATAAATAAAAATAAATAAATTTTGCTGTTCAATTGCAGTATTGAGTTCATTTGTATACCATGATAAAATATTAAATATCATACACTAGAAGTACCCCGGATTATTGAGCTGCAAGTGACCAGGGTATGTACGAGTTCATGATTGTACCGCTTCCGATCAGGAGAGCCATTTTATTTTTGAACCTTAGATACAGTCAAAAAGTTGTTATTTACATACATTGGCATAGGCACTGCAGCTGTATAAGATTTATCCAATACAAGCACCGATTCAATATTAGCTTGCAGTCTTCTATTCATTTTTTCCTTTTCCATTTTCATAGAATACTGTATCAGGGTCGTCGATATAAGATGGAAGGAAAGTTGAAGTTAGCCGAGAAGGACTGATTTTAAGATTTTCCCTAGCAATGCACTAGGAACTAATTGCTTTTTCACACAACGGCCGGAACGGCTTTCAACCTCCTCGAAGAAACTTGCCAACGTCGGAGAAGGGCTAGCCCGTTTTATCTAGCACACCAACCTCCAAGGCGGATGGAAGATGCATGTCCAAGTTCTTTCCGACGGGAAATGGATACCCGAGTGAGTTTCCCGAGGAGAATGGAAGTAAGTTTTGTACGGAGTGGTTCTAGTAGCCGGTTGGCTTCATACTTCTACTATGTGTCCATGAACAAGTCAGTTGGATGAGCAATATATTACGCCCGAATAAAATTTCAGCTAGCTCCCCCCCAAAGCGAGGACAACAGCAAGAGACCAATAAGCGAAACGAGAAAAAAGAACTCGACATCTCTTCCATCTTTCTTCCTCCATAATCTGTATGCATACTTTTACATCACCATGAATTTGCCTCCTTCGGTTGGGGGTGGGTGGGTGTGCTCGTATTTGTATTTCATTTTGTGTTTAGCCCTTGCTTGATGTGCACAGGACATCGTAAAACGAACCTAGTTTCCCCGTGTTCGTCTGCTCGAGCTGCAGCCTGTGATTGATCTCCAGGTCCGCCCGCCTCCCTAAGAATGAGATTCGCCCGTCGTTGATCAAGTCACACCTTTATTCTCGAAGAATCGGAGCTGTCACCGATCGAAACGGAGGAGAAATGGAAAACTTCGTCGATCGCGGGGTAATATCAGCTCACCCCC
>JAFEJD010002697.1:0-11602 GCA_018296065.1 Blastomyces percursus | reverse complement strand
GCCGCCATTGGCGCCCACCTATATCGAATAAACGCCAGGGAATCACCCCGGTGTCTGGCCTGTGGGGCCCCTAGAGAGACAACTCGGCATGCACTTATAGAGTGCAGACACTGGAGACGACAACGGGAGCATCTTTATAAGCTGCTAGGAGAACAGGGGGTTATAGCACCTACAAACAGAGAGGAAACCTCAGAGGTTAGGCTCCTGCAAGACGACAAAGTAGCTTTACCTCTGCTACGCTTTCTAGAAAGTACAGAGATTGGCAGTGGATGTAGGGATCAGACTAGAGCTCGAAATAGAGAGGAGCTAAGCGATGAGTGGGGTTGGCCACAGCTGGAGGAGAGACACGAGGATAGAGATGGTGAAGGTTAGAAGGGGAAGGGGGGACATTACAACCAGCGTTAAACAAAACAAGGAGGGCCCTCGGGGCTCAAAGGCTTACACACCTAGCGGTGAGGAGGCGAGGAACAGGGATAGACATGCAGGGAAGTTGCTTATGCCTAGATAGAGCTTTAAGCTGAAAACGCCTAAGTCTCTATAAGGTATAGTTGAAGTTTATATGTAATATAACAATCGTAGGCCTCTTTTGAAAAGAGGCCTACGAGTCTGCCATAGCCCTTTGGGCTAGATGCGGACTCTAAACAGGATTAATAATAATAATAATAACAATAATAATAGTATGTCATTATAGTATTCTCATTCAATCAATAATAGTAAAAAAGGGTAGAAGTTGGAAATTGAAGTGGCAAATGACATGAGAAAGGAAAACCAAAATTGGAAGGGAGGAAAATGAAAACAAATACAAAATATAAAAGTGTTAGGTGGAGATGGAAATAGATATGGACGAGGGAAAATAAGCATGACTATTGTGCTGAGTACCGGGAGACAAAAACAACAGTAAATTTCAAAACGGAAGAGATGGGGAACAGAGAAGATGAGCTGAAATGGGGAGACAGTAGTAAGGAAAGGAGAGAGATACATAGATAAAAAAGACAGCCCCGTCTTATATCAGCGTTTCATCAAAAGTGCAATTTACAATAGCAAGCAACAGAAAAAACAAAAATTAAAAAATTAAAAAAAATAAAAATAAAAATAAAAAGTCAGATAAAAAATTAACAAATAACAATACCTACCGGTCGTCAAGGATTCGTTACTGATAACTGAAAAGCAAGGGGGAAAAAATCGTCAACTCCCGATCTGAAGCATATAATTCATATCCTGCCACATGTATCACTTCAGAGAAATTGTTTTCAATTGAATTCATTTTGCCTCCTTGGATGGATGGGCCGGCGCAGCCGTCACTGGAGCCGCCACCGCCCCACCCCCGGAAATCAGCGTCGGTGCGACCCGCCTTTTCTTCACCGCCGGCGCAGTAGCGGTTACTTCCCCCTCCACATCCGCTCCACTACTATGCTTCCCGCTTTCCCTGATCTCATCCCTCTCCGACTCGCTCACGGTGCCAAGTTCCCGTTTCCCCAGCACGCTCCCGCTGACGGAAATCGTAGCCCTGTGTGAGACGCCAGACATGGGCGTTTGTGGAGGCGTGCTTAATGGTAGGCCGGCTTGTTGGAGAGGTAGTGGGGCGGAGTTTGTGGCTGTTACGGAGGGGACCGAGCCTAGGGTGGGTGTTGGGTTGTTTATGACTGTGGAGTTGGAATTGGAGCCTGGGCCGGAGGTTGAGGTTGAGAGTTGGGGGATGCCTGCGGAGAGTTGGGTGATGGATGAGGTTGCGGAGCCGGCTGGGCTGGCGGGACGGGCTGGAATGACGGTGGCTGTTGTTGTGGTTGTCGTGCTAGGGGGTGTGGGCGCGGAGAAGATTTGGTTTGCTTTGGAAAGGGAGGGGGATGTCGCGAAAGTGGGAGTGGGGAGAGGAGTAGTGTTTGTGGAGGAGGTAGTAGAAATATGGTGACCGTGTTGGGCCTTCTCGCTTGAGCTAGGGTTATAGACTTGGCCAAGCTCTCCTGGTGAGAAAGCTATGGTTGAGCAGAATCCGTCTGATGAGCTCATTATTAAAGTTAAGCCGTCGTTTGACCTGATGTGCGATATGTTAGCGCTTAACGTCTGAGCGCAGGTATCAACCTCAGGGAGCACATACCAGGTTAAATCTGTAAATGTGGCATAGTGTAGATTGCTCACTATACATATTGGAGTTTGTTGCTGGGTATCATAGACGAGAACCGCATCCTGCGTAGCAACAGCATAAACTATCCGATACGGTAGTGCGAAGGCGGGGCTAGGCCCTCCTTGTGTCGCACCATTTTCTGTTTCGGTCGTCTTGGGAGAAGTGAGAGGGCAGGAAAGGTCGGATGTCGAAGTGTTCAATGGCGGCGGGGGTTCCATAAAAGGGTTACTTGCTGGGGTAGCTGTAGAAACCGCAGAATCCGGCAGAGATGGAAAAGCATCTTCGCTAGACGAGGTGTCGAGAGTGATATGCCGAGTAGGTTTTGTTCCATGCCGTAAGGCATAGAAAACGGGTGAGCATTTGACGGCTACCGACGGCTTCTTTTGTCCTGGCAGATGGGCAATCGGTGGTTTATTAAAACCTGCTCGAGTGTATATATATACGGTATTTATCACTTCTTCACTAATCCTAGGAGGATCGCCGTGGGGTCCATGCGAAGTTTTATATTGTCCAGCGGGAGTGAAAAGTAAGCTTCCGTCTGGCGCAAATGTCAAACGTCTGAAAAAAGACGTGAATGTCTCGTTTGCATAGATGCTGGCATTTTTCACCCCAAGCCCTCCGAAAAGGCCCGGAGAGGATACTTCCAACGGTTTCACAGCGGGGAGCGGCATGGAGGGTGCCGGTGATGCCGATCGTCGCATTGATTGGGAGGAGCCAAAGGAGGAACGGCGACTATGGGATACTGGTGGAGGATCCATAGGCAAAGCTGTAGTCATCGGTGTTCCAGGCGTTGACGGGCCAGGGGAAGATATTGCCAAAGCATTGCTGGTTGAAGATTGACCTCTAATGCCAATATCTGGAGGAGCTGGGCTACTTGAAGATATACGCCGGGCTGGGAGATCCATTTTGACGAATTTGCCGTGGGATGTCAGGGTGAACTGCCCGTCCTTCGTCTTCAGTGTGTAAATATGCACTGATCGGTCCGAGGACTGCGTTGCCACAAATTCATTGAGCGGATCCCACGCAACGCCCTGGACATAATGTGAATGTTCTGCAATTTGGCGAACCATTTGACCTACAAATGCCCGTCAAAGTTAGACAACTTATTTTCTTCAAGATAATTTCATGGGATAAAGTAGCCCGTACCCGTTTGCGCGTTATATATTCGCGCAATATTATCCATGCTGCCTGTTATGAAGAAGACCCCGTCCGGAGACCAAGCAAGATCGTATATCTCGGCCCCAGAGGACCTGCACATATGTTTCACCCTCCATGTCTCCTTGTCGTCAGATCGGTCTTCTCCCAGGCCTCCTCCATGTGGTTGTAGTTCGGAAGGAACCCAAAGTAGCACGTTCCCATCATCCCCAGCAGATGCTAGCATTTCGCCTATATAATACAACCGATATCAATAAATGGTTTCGGGTAGGAGCGGATAGGGCGGCGTGTAAATACCTTTAGGGCTAAAGCGGACAACGTTTACTGCCTGTGTGTGTTTAATGAGGGTGGAAAGATATGTAACTCTTCGCTCCTCGCCGATTGTTTCCACTTTCCATAACTTAACTTGATGTTAGCTGAGGCGTGTCATGAGAGCGAGGGTGCATACGGAGGAGGGATGGATTCTCGTACTCGAACATTGTTATCACTATTAGAACTCAGTATTAGCATCAAGCTTAGATAAATAATGATACGAGTACTTTTAGATGTAACAGGAAATATACGTACTTGCCTGCCGTAGCTAGTCGGCCTTTGCCGTGAGGATCGAAGTGAGTGGAGTAGATGGGGGCGTTGTCGTCGTGCCAGGAGATAAGGAGAGGAGTAGCCTTCATGACGGGCCAGGGCAATTGGCGATGGGTCTTGAAGACGTAGACGGGGCGATGGAGACCCCTTAGGCCCTCGAGCAGTGCTGATGCTATCAAGTCTACAGGCTATGTAGAGAGTAAATCAAACAGAGTTAACTGATGGATATAGAGGCACAAGCTGTGCGATAGGGAGTAGGTGAACGGAGACAGAATTAAGAGTCTGGGATAGGGATGATATGGAATGCGAGTAGGATACGATATGAATTGATAGCAGAGTAGCCAGGTAATGGATGATGGTGAGCTGGGGTGATTGGTAGACGGTGATAAATATATCTATCAAGTTGAGTGATAGAAAGGAAGAAGGTTTGGCGTGGTTGGTTAGTTGTAGCTAGCGAAAGATGAAGTCGGAAGTTGAAGCTGAGGAAGCAAGTCAGGTGCTTTTTGTTTGCATCTCAAACAGACAACGGCGAGGAAATATATTTACTATTTACCAACTAACTAACTTATTTAACTAACTACATCAAACTGACTTTAAAACCATTTATCTGATATCAGCTGAGATGCAAAACAAGCCATATTAATCAATGTTATTCTACCTTATAGCTGTTCTCCATTGCAGCGAGTGACACGGCTGGCCAGCTAGCTGCTTTCTACGCCTGCCTGTGTCAGCTAACTCCTGCATAACTACCTCCTTGGAGTTAAATGATAGAATGATAGACCCTAGGTAGGTAAATAACTGGAAGTTTATTACCTGAAACCTCCGTACGGAACAACCACAGCTTGAGCCCATGATAAACATGGAACTACCACCACCCACAGTTTAAAATAATAATAATAATAATAATAATAATAATAATACCAACCTCAAGCTGCTGCTGTTGAGAAGAATCTTACCACGTACTCACTAATCCGAGAGCATAGTATTCTATTCCTCTTGCAAGCAGTGGACTTCATGGGAGCCACCAATCTATAACAATATCACATTTATGCTTTCTGACCTGCCTACTCTCAAATACTGGTGTGGTTTCGTCCAAAAAATAAAACAGCAATTCGAGTAATAAGCTCTCGCCATTGGTTCCCATATAACTTGTGGAGGAATATGTTGATAGAAAGGCGGTTATATAGCTGCAGGCTGCCCCGAAGCCTGGGGAACACCCGTCAACCAATTTATTATAGTTATATGCCAAATAAATGGGAGACTTCTAGCCCGTCGCCTGCGCTACTGCTTTTTCCGTGTCCGGGACGCCTCATTTTATTGTGCTACTGTGAAGTTATCAACCGGCCGCATGACGAACTCATCACACGCCGTCATAACCAGAGCCGTGAACCATTTCCCTTTGCTGCATTCCATGACTGGTGAAGTGTAAGGAAACTACCAGGCCCGCACGGCTGCCTTCGCCTAAGGGGCTCGGAGAATTTTCGAGTTTTTGACCCAGGTACTTCGGGCTTAATTTTCGTATTTTGCCAAAGGGACTTGGAATAGAAAAGGCAGAAACGACATTTCTGTCGCCACCTTGATAATATTTTAATACAATATAATTATACAGTCTGACGACCAAACCGTCATGGTCAGCCTTCGGAAATCATCATTGTTTGGAATCGTAATACCGGAGAATGAATGATGGTCCACAGGGGGATTTTTTTTTTTTTTGGGTCAACCAGTGGCGGCAAGGAGAAGTAAAAATGACAAAAAATAAGCAGCCATGTCCTGTGCCGTTTTTCTGGGGAGCGACTCGCCCGTAGGATACCCTCCAATTCCAACACTCCGGATGCAGGATGCGAAATTCAATCATCTGGAACCGGTATAACCGGTTATGCCTCTTCAGCTAGCATCATATATACATACGATAACACCAATATTAAATTTTCAGTTCCGATTGCCCATCAGGCAAGGTACTTCGCAATTGTCTCACCAAACCAGCCACTAAGCTTTTCTCTCCGCTTATCACGAGCTTGATTCTCCGCTTGTAGTACCGGGCCGACTTCCTCAAGATATATTCCCTGTTGCGCTCGCTTCTGGTGTAACACCTGTAATTCCAACTCACGTTCATGCGGCGTCATGTCCTTGAGTGGCTTTGTGAATTTTACTCCCTCCGGGACTTGTTCGCCGCCTGGGATTTCAAGGTCTGAGTTTGTTGGTTGAGAATCTGTTGTTGTAGTGGTTGTGGTTGTAGGAGCAGTTGAGGATGAAGACGGTTGGGAGGCTGGTTTGAAGAGAGATTGAGGGGGTGGGGGTTCTAAGCCCGCGGCTTTGGCTTCCTCTGCGCGCCGCTCGTAGTCTAGCATTTGATGATATAGCTTATCTGCATGCATCTGGATTCGTTCTTCTTTATCTGCGTCGAATTTGAAAGACGAGGCATATCCCAGCGCTTGCAGGAATTTCTAGTAGAAAGCCGACCGAGCTGTCAGTATAAATACCAACTAGGCAGAAAACTACAATGGGAGAGAGCAGGACGTATTACAATTTGCATTGAATAACATCTTGAAAATTTCGAGTTTTTTGCGCTGCACATCGTTGCTCGTTCCTTCACCGTGCCTGACTTGAAGCACAGGGACAAATCCATCTGTTCCTCTGCACAATTTTCTAACGCTGCCATGTTCAAAACCTCTTTTCTCTTTTTGAACTGGTCAATAACTATTTCTGCTGGTGACATGCTGGAGCTTTCTAGCTCTGCGACGGGCTTATAGCTCTTCCAAATGTGCGCATAGCGGCCATCGGGGAAGAGGGAAGCGGAGGGAACGGACGGTTTGTCGGATGAGGTAGATTCGTCGGCGGGTGTTGGTTGGGATGAGGATTGTGACGTTTGTGATGGCTCTAATGGAGGTAATGATGGAGGCTGGACAGTTACAGGATCATATCTTGCAGGTGTTTCTTGCTGGAGAAAGTCTTTTAGAGATGGGTCAAGCTGCTTGGTGGGATCGCTCCCGTCCGAATTGCCCCAAAACCAACCCATCACTAATACGCCGTTGCTCGGGTGCCGTATATATCTTCCTTAATTGCGCGGCGAGAATACCAAGCAACTAGAAAGGGAATATGTTGTCTCCGGTGCTTCTTAATGTAAATAGTGGCTCTTTGCAATATCTCTATCTTTCGGGCGGAAGTTCTGAATTACCTCTTTGGGGACTAAATTCGCGCCAAACCCTTTTCGGTCAGCTCGCGCCGACGTCACATGATCCTAATCAACACTGCTTTAACCGAAGCGCGTTCAGAACAGTCGCGTTCATCAATCGAGCGTGAAGGCTCCAAAATAGCTATGGCTTCAAGTACGATTGCATTTCCGCTCCGTATATGCATGGGTGGTATCAATTGCTAACATGTGGATTGCGAATAGACCGAGAGGAGCGGCGGTTGATGCGCCAGCGCGGGGCCGGGTATGTCATACCTCTCAACATGCGCCTTGGCCCGTAAATGTGACAATAGAAATAAAACTAAAAACAAGGGACTAATTTGCGATTGAATGTCAAGTAATCGAGCAGCAAAGGATATCGATTTCGGTTTCGGTTCTGTGTTCGGTGCTCCAAACATACTTCCCCCGGGCGCTCCACCAGCTACAGCTCAGCCCGAGCCTACCATCCCACGTATACAACGGTCCTCCTCCTCGCGTAGGACTCCGACTCCAGACCAAAAACGGCGAGCTTCCTCGCAAATTAGTCGACGGACTCCTATTGGATCTCAAGATCCATCTTCTAGCAGGAGCACTCCTGGAAGCCGGAAAAACATACTCCCTCGTAGGACATCAGTATTCGACATCCCGCCGGATGATGACCCAGATCAAGGACGAGAGCACAAAAGGAGAAGAATTGGTAAGAATCTGTTAAATTTCATATAGATATTACTACATTCGACGTCGTGCTTATGTTCAATAAATCAGCAGTGCCTTTTGAGCCGATTCCAGAAGATACTACAATTCGCAGCGATATACGTGAAAGTGAACCAAGGACAACAGCACAAGGCGCGAGATATCCACCCAATGCACAGTCCGAACTGAATGAAGCTGAGCATGAACGTCGCGAACCCTCCTCTGAACGAGGCCAGAATATGGAAGAAAGCGATGCTCAACCAGCCCCGGATGCCCAGCCAGATATACAGAATCCCGAGCCTGCCGGCAGACTACAGGAGCAGGGCCGGCCACATCCCCCAAAAAAGCGTTTACAAAGTAAAAGACGGAAATCGGTTGTTCAGGGATATAAGAGGCGAAAAAGACCTTCTATTGTTGACCAGCTGAGGACAGAGCCGGACCAGGAGCGTGAACCTGAGCCTGAACCAGAGCCAGAGCCAGAACCGGAACCAGAATCCGAACCCGTGCCGGAACCAGAGCCTGAACCGCATCACTTAGATGAAGCAAATGTTGAAGAGCCCGCTGCAGAACCCGTTGAACTGCCGAGGCGGAAACGTAGGAAGAGAAAATCCGTTCGGCAAATAGTCACTAAAAACAAACATCGCTTGCCTCGTGATCATGTTGAAGCCGGCGAGAATCAAGCTGAGGAACAGATTTCATCGTTGGAGGAACCAGACCAACACCCTGTAGATGAAGACAACAACAAAGAAAATGCAGAACACGAGGAAGATTTGCAGCGGCAGCCCACTTCGCCCGATAGAACGACAAAGCCAAAGCAAAAATCAAGCCGGGCAGTCGAAGAACGTAGCCGCCAGGCACGACAACTACAGCCAGAGGAAGCGGTAGAGGAGGACGCACAGGCGGAACCCAGCCAGCCGGAACCTCCACAAAGGAAACAACGCAGACAAAAGCCAACCGAAGACCAAAATACTAAGAGCGAGCTAAAACTTCGCGGGTCCACCGTCCCTGTAATTGTTCACCGTTTCGCCAACCTTTCAGCGCTCCAGAGTATAACCGGCGATGATGAAGGTACACCCAGCGAAACAGCTCAGGCGGACGACCCATCCGGGCGTCATAAATACCCCAGCCGTAGCGGGGTAAACCCAGCCGATGTCCTTGGCCAGATCTGTCGCGAGACGCTCGAGAAAACAACTTCCAAACTAGCAGACGGCATCAAACAGGAGTCTAATGCATCGCGACGGGCAGAGTGGACTCGAAAACGCAAAGCGGTGGAACTATTCGGCATAGAGCTTGAGCAGCGGCTCTTCAATATTAGCGAGCTTCTGGATAGCAACTTCGTTTTATCCGCGCGTCTTAGAAGGGAGAAACAGGATATGGCTTCTCTCCGAAGTCGGTTGATTGCATTGCGGAAAGAGCGGGAGGATGTTGCTTTGCGGATCGATGAGGTGCGGCGGAAATATACTGAGGATGAACAAGTAAAAATGGTATGTTCTACATGCATCACGCGATTATTCTTTTACTATTATATTTTACGCTACAGCACATTATTGACTAATTATCAATCAATAAGGCACATGATAATCTCAATAATTCCCTCCACGACCTGCAACTTGCGATGGACCGTGGCCGCAAAGTGGACGGTGAGCACAGCGCAGACCCTACGATCGGTCTTGAGTTTCTCCTCCGCACAGTCGCTCAGGATGTCAGCTCTACGGCGCCTGGGTCACATAATGGTATCTTGAATCAGATTAGAGTCTTCAATAGTCAGCTTGAGCGTACGGCTGCTTTGCTGGAGGAGTTTTAAAATCGAGTACATTTGCTTGTGCGCAGTAAATACCTGTGACTGGCCAATATTTGCTCCAATACTGCGCGTCTTTCTTTTTCTTATCTTTTCCGGTTTATTTTACTTCATTTTTTTTTTTTTTTTTAATCTTTCGTATGCCTCAGCTCAGGGCGTTTCGCCACGCCTGAGATGGAGTTCTCTTAACGACCAATGTTTTCCTTTTTCTGCTCCAATTACGCAGCGTAGTTTTGCGGGGAAGCCCGATTGTGCTATTGGCTGGTTTCCGCGTTGGCGTGTTTTAGGATTTAGTTAGCGCTCCAAGTTCGGGTCAAGGGGCTTCCGCATCCATGGATTCCGCATGATGGCTAGCTTCGTGTTTCCCCGAACCCTGGCTGCCTGGAAAGCGCAGGAAAAATATCGTGAAACCTCCTCTCCTGAGTCGTGTACAGGAACGGAGCTATGGGCATCGAAGTATGGACATGACTCTTCTCCTCAGCTTATTCGTCAAAGTTGGACAAAGACTCTTAAATAAATTGCGCCACCAGAATATACTCCAGGTTTTATTAATTGGAAGCTTTTTGCTTAACCGTTGAGTTGGAGAATGGTGTCTGAACTGCATGCAATGAGCCTACGTGTCTCTGCATTTAACAAGTGTTTTATCACATTATTAATTGAGTCAGAGATGAGGTTGCAGTATTAAATATTTGCGAAGCGTAGATAGACAAGATCTTATCGATACCGCTTTGAAATTAAACCATAAATTACAAAAAAACGGAGGTCGCCGAGGGAGCGCAGAAAGTAAAGGGGTATGTATTATTACGTTGTAGAAATGAGAACGAAAATGGGGAATCTCAAAGCGGCCGTATCCTAGCTTTGTAACGAAAGTTGGGATGACCAGATGCAAGTGATTAAAAGTCAGCACACTAATAAAAGGAACACTCGGGGAAATTGTGCAAAACGACATGAACAAGCAACAAAGCGTCCCACCATTGAAGATCTAGTTCAGGAACATCGCCGATGAGTTTGTCGAAATTAAGTGAAAGAGCTTAGGTTTTCGTTCTCGCGTTGTTGGTGTTCAGAAATTGCAGGTGCTGTTGTCCTAAAATCCATAACGTCAGATTTGAGGCCGCCCTTTCTTTTCCCGTACAGGCTTCAAGAGGTGAAAATTGCATCGTACTATGCGACAGAACTTTCGTCGGGACGTGCGATTTCGCCCAACGGCAGGCGTACGAATGTTGTTTCCGGCACCATTAATCCAGCAGCACCTGCATAGAAGGCGACAAAGGCGCACAAGAATGAAAATACGCCTCCAGCCTTGTTCAGCCGGATAGCATGGTCCATATGGGTAGTCTGAAGGAAATTTGCAAGCGCGAGGAAAAGGAAGGCAGGCACAAGAAGGCCAAAGACACCGAGGGTCGCGTAATTCGTCCTCAAGGAGGCGACAAGGAACATGAGGCTCAGTAAACCCCAGAAGACAAGGTAAATCCCTAATGCAAAGGTAAAAGCACGCTGATCGCCTGCATATGCATCCTTGATACCGAGCGAAGGAACCAGGAACATCGTATAGCTAAGCCAAAAACTCCCGTACGCGATATGGACTGTAGTGCCATATGTATTACCGGTAGTGAACGCCATAATACCAGCAATGATCTGTGCCATGCCACCGAAGAATACTGCTAAGCCAAAAACCGCTGCATCAGGGCCGACGCCTCCCAAGGGATTAGAGTCTGGGAGGCTGGAAACGTAGTCAGCAAAGCTGAAGCAGCAGCGTAATATAGAATCTTCATAACACATACCCAGCACCGCAATGATATAACGATAGAACGAATGTCGTCGTCGCGAATCCGAGGAGCCCAAGAGGAACGGGATTCGCCGGCTTGCGATACGCAGGAATGGGCACAATGGAGGCGGAACGTTGATGGGATTGATGAATGGTGCCTCCTTTCGTGTCCTCGTAGGAGGCCCCTTCTGTTGAGCCGCTGGGTTGTTTGTCTGACATCTTGATGCACCGTTATATGTGATAGGTTCCGGCATCAAAAACTCCATACCATGAAAACAGGGCTTCCATACCCTTTTATCTTTGCGGGTGGGTGGGGTG
>JAFEJD010002691.1:0-26495 GCA_018296065.1 Blastomyces percursus | reverse complement strand
GAGGGGGAATTCTTACTCTCGGGAGATATATTCGTTTCTCGGGGGAAGGAGGAAAAGAAGGACTATTCAATATATATATATCTATATATCTATTTGCCTATGTAGTTACAATACACTGCTCTCCAAGCATTCCGTAGCGTGAATATGATAGATATGATAGGTTGGGGAGCATTCCTGGTGAAAAAGGGGGTTGTTGTAGGCCATAGTTGCTCGGGACTTATGGGGTTTAACGTATGCGGTGAGGTAAGGCCATTCACGCCCAAGATAATCCTAGTGGAATCTCTGGCCTTTAGCTAGGTAGATGTTAAGGATCGTACCGTGTTACCACTTGGGCGTATATCACCCTACTTTATCAAACACTTGCAGCGCCGTTGGGATTGGTTCATTTTCATTGGCACAGATATTGTGTGCTATTATTATCGCTACAACTCTTGAGATCGGTCGATTTTCCTCTGCCAGGAACTTTGGATATTATGAGCTTCCCCCGCCCAGGCGGCAGAGATGGGGACCTGAGTCCTATCTACATCCGTGTTTGAACATGAGCTGCTCAAGCCCCTCCCCTCATTTGTGCACGCGCCATGGCTTTCTCATTGTGGACTAGTTAACGGTGCTTGGATGGTGCCAAAAATAGCTGTCTCCTACTAATCGGAATCGCTGGACTGTCGCGATAGAGCAGGTAGAGGATGCATACCTATATGCCGGCCGAAATTGAATATCAAAACCAACTAAACCTGTTGCTATCGTTGCTATCCAATCCTGAGCTTTAAATCAATTGCTGTTCTAAAAACAGATGACTATCAGGTTATGTCCAAATAGAGGGCCCTATGCTCACTATTAGAGAATCAGGGAGTATAAGGAGGAACAAGTCTGCTCGATTACAACGGAATCTTGACAACCAGTTCTCTTTCTGATCTTCACCACCTTCGGAATAAAGCTCCCTTCGCCACGAACTCTCAAACAAACTCGTTTTTGCCAGTCGTTCACAATGGCTCCTCAATTTTTGCTTTTACTCAACATCTGCCTCCTCTTGTTGTTGATCAAGCCTGGGTTTGCAGCCCCCCTGGCGGATACACCAGCGTCGGTGGATCGACCTACCAGACTTTACAGGAAGCCGGCGGGGAAACCCTTCGAGCCGATTCAAAGCGGCAGCCCGTAATGTCCTGAATAGTTTGTGCTGAGAGCACAACCGCCTATTTGGAATTACAGTACAACATGGGCGAAAAGACCAGCCCCTACGAGCTGACAAGCCAGTTTCCCCACGTACATTTCAATCGTGCGCGTTGGGAGAACGATCGTATTCGTTTCAAGTACGGGAGAGAAAAGGTGGACAAGTCATAACAAAACCGGAAAAGCGTGTTGCGAGCCGCCGGGGGGGTGGGATCTCAGGTCACGGTTCTGTCTTGTAGCATGCCACGGAAGAGGCATATGGATTGATTTTTTTCCCCCTTGCTGATATGGGCTAAAATTTTCTGGTAGAGAGTGGGAAGTTCATGGTACTGTTTTCGTCCCCGCTTGGATCTCAAGTTTGCATGGTTTTTTTTTTTTTTATTTTTCTCTTTTTCCACCGGTTTTGATTCCTGTTTTTGATGTACCACTCACTATTCATCTCCTCGGTGATCGGTGATTCATTTTCTGGTGCTGCTTTCAAGGGCAGCGAGGACTCCACAATATTACATGCGTGTTAGCTAGCAAGTTGGCCCCAGGCTTTACATAAATGGTTCCACGCAGGACATATCTCCTCATGTACATACGAACTCATTTCACTGCAAGACAAACGTGATGATATGTGGTAAGTGTGGCTTCATTAAATGTTAGCAGGCGACCACACCAATAATAAAAGCTCTCAGATAAGGGCGCGGCTGTATGATACCTTATCCTAGATACTCTTGTGTAACTTAAGAACCCTTATCATTTCAAATATCTCCCAGACCCGGGCATGGAATAAATGGCAGTAGGAAAATGGTATTCTTGAATTGTGGTTAGTTCTGTGGTCACCTACATTATTCTTTGTCGCTATGGGCTGTCTCTATCATATCTCATGTACCAATCAGTTTCACGAATAATTTTCTTTCATCCAAAGCTTGTTCCCTATAAGGAACTGGGATGGACGCGCAGAATTTGTTTTCTAATTGAATTCTGCCGCCTGAGTGGTTGCTTTCTTGTAGACTCAAATATCTCCACCGCAAGTAAATGAAATGTTTAGAGCAAGACACCGACGCAGGAAAGTGTGAGGGGATGACTGGGGTTATTCATGAGAGTGTGCACGGGTACTTAAGACGGAAAATGGAAATGGGCTATAAACTAATGTAAATCGATGGATAGTGAATGGTAATTTCGCTGGCCGTGCCAATCTTGTTGAAAAGAAGGCGACCTATATGCTTGTTCACCTGCTTTGTACTGTTTGAAATGGGGTATAATAGGAACCTGCTGGTTGAAAATTGGGCTATCCTCTCTCTTTTCTTCGGGATCCGCATTTAAATGGGTTCATCGCGAGGCTCAATCAGTACCTCATTCACGGCGATGTGCTCGGGTTGCCGTAACGCATAAATTATCGAGTTCGCTACATCTTCCGGATCTAGGATCCGAGCTCCTGATGGTTCACCATACTGTTTAATAGCCTCAGCATCAGTAGACATTCCTAGGAGATCAGTGGCTGTATTTCCCGGCTGGACGCTCGTGACGCGCAAGCCTTTACCCGCTGTCTCCAGCCGCAGCCCTTGTAACGTGGCTTCGACAAAGAATTTGCTTGCTGAGTATACGCTTAGACCAGGGAAGACTTTTCGGCCGGCATCAGATGATACGGCGACGATGTGGCCTTTACCACGAGAAAGCATTGACGGCACAGTGGCCGCGAGACAGTGTAGGAGGCCTTTGCAGTTCACGTCGACAGTGCGATCCCACTCCTCCGTCTGCGTATTTGCCATCATTGTGAAATACATGACTCCGGCGCACGCGACAACGATATCCACGGGGCCTAGCTCCTCGTTGGCTGCACGAACTAGGGCTTCCACCTGGAACTTATCCGTCACGTCGGTTCGTCGGATAATTGCTTTGTTGTCACGGAGAGGAAGGGTGCTCTTGATGGCTTCAAGAGCTTTAGTGCGTCGTGCACCGAGAGCAACATGGGCCCCTTCTCGGGCCAAGGCAGTAGAAACCGCCGCACCGATGCCGGAAGATGCGCCGGTGACGACTGCAACACGGTCGCTAAGTGGGCCTTTGGGTGTTGCCTGCGAAACTCCGTTGAGGCAATGTTTACGGGAAGGAGAGCGAGGGAGCCATCCTCGGGCAAACCAATGGCGAGCGTAGGTTTCTAACAAGATAATGTCCACCTTGGGGCGTTCGACGCCCGAATGGAAAGGTCTGGTTTCAACGTTGTTCAGGACAACAATACCCTTGAGGAAATCAACAGTTGGCATGCCGCTTCGAAGGATGTCAACGGTAAAGGCACCATCACCACCTTTTGCAGATGCTCTTTTCTCCGTCCACAATGCAACCCACTCATCCCAGCTGAGACGCTGGGTTGGGTAGCCTAGGTCCTTGAGGCAATCGAACACTGTTCGAGTGTCGACAGGGCTTGGGTCACCGAGATGAAACATGACCCGATTGGTTTGAGTCTGATTGGAAAGGTGGATAATAGCTTTGCTGACGAAGTCTACTGGAGTCATCTCTGCACGCCACCCTTCTACGTCAGGCGCATAACCGAGATGGATCGATTCCACGATTAATGCAGATAGGAGGTCCCAGGCGTTTCCTGCGCCAGTGGTACTGTGACCACTTATTGTTCCGGCTCGTAATATTTTCACCGGTAGGCCACGACGACCAGCCTCGAGCACAAGCTGCTCCGCCACCCATTTTGTCTGGCCGTACCCGTCAAGCAGCTTTTCTGGAACTTCAGATACACTAAGCATGGCATCCTCTGGCCAGCCTTTCTGAGATGGAGGCAACACTCCGTTTGTCGATATATATTGTACTGTGGCACCGGACTGGCACGCGAGGCGTAAGATCTCTCGCGTCCCTCCTACATTGGCACCTCGCAGTGCAGCATATGGATATACAAGGTTGACTGTCGCAGCAGCGTGGATGATGACCTGGATACGAGCGGCAAGATCATCGAAAGCGTGAGGGGATAGGCCAAAGCGTTTTCGAGACAGATTTCCAGGCAGGATCTCGACTCGTTCCATGATCGAGTCGCGCCACAGTCCTAGATCAAGCAGATTTCTGCGTATTCTGGCCACGCCCCCCGGGCCATCTTCACCAGAAGGGTCGTTAAAACGAACAAGACACACGATCTTCGCAGATGTTGCTTCCAACAGGTCGTTGAGGAGGAATGCACCTAGGAAACCAGTCGCACCGGTAAGAAGCACTGTATTTGCCTCGCAGAGCGACCTTGTTTTCGCACTGGAGGGCTTAATGTCATCATCGAGGATGGAGTCCGTGCGCAATACTGCTGGTAGATCTGCTTGCAATGCGGCAGTGTGCCCATCCCGTACAGCGCGTACCGTTTTCAGGTGACCATTGAGCGTTGGAGGATCCACTAGACGGTCGAGGGGAATGCGGAAACCAAAATTTTTCGAGAGTCTTGAGGCAAGGTCAGCAATGGACAAGGAGTGCCCACCTAGATCGAAAAAGTTGTGTTCTGGAGTAATAGCGCTGCGTGCTATTTTAAGGGATGCAGCCCAAAATTCGGCTATGGCGTCAATTGAGATTGGATCGCTTTCAGCCTTGTGCCCATTTGTTATTATAGGTTTGGGTGTCGGAGGGGGAGGGAGGCGTTTCAAATCGGCTTTGCCGGAGACTTCATGGGTTGGTAGTTCATCTAGCTCGACCCATAATGCCGGGATCATGTAGTGAGCCAGATAAGGGGAAAGTATGCGACGGGCTGCTGGGCTATGTCCTGATTCATTGACTTCTATAGTTGGGCGCCTAGAGGAACCTGCCTTATCCAGGACAACATACGCTACCAATTGCCTTTCTAAACCTTCACCGTGGGCGGCTACTACACAGTCGTTAACAGCAAGATGGTTGAAGATGGCGTTTTCAACCTTTCCTGGGACAACGGAATAACCACGAAGCTTAATCATAGCCCCAACGCGACCGCTAATCTCGAGAAGCCCCGAGGGCAACATTTTGGCTGTGTCTCCGGTTCTATACATGAGGGCTCCCGGTGTTAAATCGAATGGGTTTGGGATGAAAGCCTTGGCCGTGGTTTCAGGGCGGTTCAGGTACCCTCGGGCTAGCAACGGCCCGCCAATGAAAAGTTCACCACCAACCCCATGTTCCACTGGTTTGCCACTATCATCTAGAATATACGTCTGTTTAGGATATAATGGTGGACCAACGGGACAGTAAAGGGCTTCGTCATCAAGCATATCCCTGATGTCCCCGCACGCAATCTCATGGGTTTCGCAGGCACTGTAACAGTTGAGCAGTCGGGTGTTTGGAAGAGCCTTGATCGCTCGCCGAGCTAAATCAGTGCTGACGACCTCACCATTAAGCCACAAGGTGCGCAAGTCCGGAAGACGGCTCCCAATTGCCGGGTGCCTTGAAAGTACTGCAGCCAAAAGCGTAGGAGTCATTAGTGTTTCTGTGATACGTTTCGCAGAAAGTAGGTCCACCAGTGCAGCAGGGTCATAGCTCATATCGTCCGGAACCGCAACGACCGTCGCTCCTCGCAAGAGAGGGCGTAGTATTTCCCAAACAAAGAAGACATTGCAAGCCACGCGGTCCCCTGGTTGAAGATCAGAAAGTCGAAATCTGAGATTATATGAGAGGACCGGTGCCCGGTGTGGATTTGCAATTCCTTTAGGGCGGCCAGTTGTCCCGGACGAGTAAGATACAAAAGCTAGCCGTTCCAAATCATCGTCAGCAGGTAATGGCGGGAGCTCGTTCACGTGCAGTGTATCTTTCTGCGGCTTGTCGAGGACTATTAATGGGGTGCTAGCCTTTATTTTGGCAGCCTGGTTTTGATTCGTGATTATCACGGTGGGATTAGAATCGTCGATAACATCAGCGAGGAGGTTTGGGGGATAGGCAAGCTCGAGGACAAGAAATGCCCCGCCGGCACGAAGAGCTGCCAAACAGGCAATCACGTAGTCGGCGCTGCGGCCTAGAAGCACGCCAACAAGGCTGTCTCGACCAACGCCATGTCCACGAAGACGAAGAGCAAGTTCTGAGACTTTCCTGTCGAGTTCGGTATAGGTGTATCGGGTCTTTCCGTCCTCTAAGGCGAGAGCATCTGGTGTCACATGCACCTGTTGGAGGAAGAGAGTCGATAAGTCCTTTGTGATATCAATAACGGACATTTTGTTGTCCTCTTCACCTAGTGGAGTCGTTTCCTCGTTTCGTATTTTCGCAGTATATTCTTTCAATCCTCAATTCATAAATAATTGATCCTTTGTTTTGTCGTTGTATGAAAACTTAGTAGCGCGGGCAGAATTTCGTTGTGGGATAAATAAGGTCAGAACCTTCTAGGTTCACCGTCGGTTCGGTTGCTTCTAATTCAGGGCCTGGCTAGAACTGTGGAACCTTCTACTCACAAGCCACTTTTAGGTGTGGGGAGAGGTGTGAGGATGGCTTCCAAGTGGCTGAGAATGCCAAAAACGATGGACCTGTTCGTCATGTAAACAAGGTGATGTGATTATTTCCCCTCAATCATCATGGCTCCAAGCAAACGACCCGCTGAATCTTCCAACTAAATTCGACGGTCACCTCTTCTCTCAAACCAAAGGCAATTATCCCTCGTCAAGCAGGGCAGAGCAACGCAAGGCAAGGCAGGACTTCTTCAGGGATAATATACCGCAACCCGTCAACCCTGTTTTCAGGAAATCTGGGGATTGTCTACTATGGTGCGAGTATTTGGACAAAGTGACAACAAACCAGGTGGTATACAGTACGTAGAACAATGCACAACCTTGGCCGCCCTCAAGGTTGATGAGCACAAGGACAATTTCATAAATAAACTTATCGTCGATGGAGATATTGCCTTAGCATGTAGCAAGCACATAATGATGCGATGTTCTGAACCCGCAGTGTTGCATCGTCCCCCACTCCAGGGAACCACATGCTAACTATCGACGAATATCGACAAACCTGTGATGTCACTGCTGTGGAAGTCGTCATTCCACGGCTGAGCTGTGATGGTGGTTGGTTGGTTGTTTAAGTTAAACGATGTTTTGTCTGTACATGTACTACTGTACATGCCTCAATAGGCAATCTAGGGTTCATGCCCTATCATTGCCCTTTTTGCCCTCCCTACGATTGACAACTCTCCAACATCTAGGTATATCGATTCCTTTCCAAGTGGATCAGGTGTCAAAGAGGTTGGAGTAACCTGACGTATGCGCCTACAAGTTCGAAGCAGGAAACTCGTATCCTGGCTCACCAATTCTAGAGCGATGGAAAGCAGAGCGATGATGAGACAGAATATTCAATGATAAATAATGACCTTTCTCCTTCGTAGGCGCAAATGCTAAATTTAATCTAGGGCGGGTAGGAGATGCCCATTTGAACAGAAGCAAAATAGGTAACGATTATTCTAGTGGTGTTTATGCTCCTCGCAACTTTTTACTTCCTCCTCTCTGTTTCTTGCACCGTTTCAGTTTTCTGTCTCTCATTTCTCGCTGGCTAACTTACCACTGCCATTCTAGAAGCCAGACCTTGTATAATTTGACATCTGAACAGTGGGATTGTTATTGACGTCACCATTCATGCAGCATTCACATGGGAGCATCAACAGGATCAATGGAAATCGAAACATTGAAAGACATTGAAAATCCAGGAGATAGAGCCCAATATGCTATTTTTATGCAGTTTGGCCGCCCTTACTCCCTGCTGTGTCTGAGGAATTGCGCTTTCCCTTGATTTAGGGGCTGGCTTGGGGCCAATACTCCTTCC
Source organism: Blastomyces percursus (assembly GCA_018296065.1). NCBI lineage: Eukaryota > Fungi > Ascomycota > Eurotiomycetes > Onygenales > Ajellomycetaceae > Blastomyces > Blastomyces percursus. The sequence continues at coordinate 18,602 of JAFEJD010002691.1, read as the reverse complement.
ACTGCGGACAAATCGCCCTGCCAAAACAAACTCTGGGTTGTCTTATGGCGTCTATTTAGCTATTTGCCTACTTCTTGACTCACTGTAACTGAATCCCTTGTGGTTTTATCTATTACTCCCATCCGCCAAGTTATGCCATCCACTCGTTTGAAGTTCTTGATATCTTCTGTACATAATTTACTTATGGGCCTTCCTTTAAGCTTTTTGTTTGCGTTCAAATTCATTATAATTTGTTCTGCTTTTGTTGCGTGGTTCCTCGTTCTCTTCTTTCTTATTGTCCTTCGTTACTTGTTTCTCGTTGCCACATGCATTATCAGTATCCCCAACGGGAATGCAATAATGCAGGGGCTACGACCCCCTATCACCTCATTGAATGGCTACAAAACACCGCCTCAAAACGGGGCCCTAATCCCCCCCCAGGTGTCGGGGTAGTTTATTCTCGTTCTAAAGAGGGATATGAACCCGTCCAGTGTCGACCAGCTTCGCCAGCCGATTCTGCCATCGACATTGGCGACAGTTCACCCCCTCCAAATAAGTCCGTTCCCGTACCACCATCCGTCCTCGAGGCCCGCGAAGACGCAAAAGATATCCTTAATAATTGCCGCACCGCTCTTATCTCCTTGGAATTGATGCGGATGCGGAAATCAAGAATCGGCATGAGCAACTGGGTCGCCTTTTGGCAACGAATATATTCCCCAGAACTCACCAAAGTCATTTGCACCACGATTGCCAGCGCTGCACCGAAGGTCGACAAGGTTTTCCAATCCGTCGCAAAGGATCTTTTCAACATCACTTATAGGGCCGCAGAAAATATCAAGATGGCAACAACAGAGGCGCAAATCATCCAATGCTGGCAATTGATGGAGCAAGAAACGATTACGTACCGAAACCTAAGGGACCGGTATATAAGAACCATCATGGAGGATTTGCGAGTTAGCATCGAAGCTATACCAGTTGATATATCCAATGAATTATTCGATGATCTCAAGCGCGCTATTTTCGTCGTCGATCCGAGCGGCAATTACCACCCGGGGGACCCTGAGGCAGAGGAGCGTGATATACACAGCCAAAGGCGACCGCAGGCGCGAGAATATATTCGCGCAGACCCGCATCTGGTCTTTCGCCCTGGGTTTAATGGAGATTTCCAGACTGCACTTGAGCGGGCTGCTGCTGCGGAGGATCTGGTAATGGTAGATGAGGCACCGCAGTCGTTGGAACTGTGTCCTTCTGATGAATCTGCGACGACGGGGGAGTGGTCAGCAAGTGTCCTCTCGGATATGGGCATTGACATAATCACGTAAAATTCATTAAAGACTTAAACGGATTGAAGTTTTGGGACCTGCTCGGTGTTTTGTGTCGTGGTTTAGGTATACTTTTTTTTTCTTTTTTCTGTTTCTGCCCAGGGTTTGATTTGATGGCAAGAGTCATTCCACTCGTTTAGTTGGGCTATTTCTCCTTTCCTTTCCCTTTCGTTTCCTGCCTTGCATCCTCGTTCCGGTTTGGTTCATATGCGTAGGCGCTCAGACTGTGATACACGGGAATTCTTCGTTTGTATTAATGAACAAGGGATTCGACAATCTCTAAATTGAAACATTTCCCCTCTTATTCCGCTCTCCGCACTTATGCTCAAAGATTACAACGAAAGGATATGTGTGTAATTCTGAAGCTGAAGAATAAAAAGCTAAATGTCCCCATAGTCACTTGGTTGTGAGCATTGGGCTTTCTAGTCTTCACATCCAAATAGGTATATATGCGCGTGTGTCTTGTGTGTGTGAAGGGGCAATCTTCACCCCCTACGTAAAATCCCACAAGCCTCTCACGTAGGACCCTACTTCCTCATCCACCCCCCCATCCTCCTCCAGTAACCGACCCGTAAAAATTCTCTTCGGAATCTGAAACTCTACCACCGGAGACTTTCGGAACTCCTTTTCCTCCTTCCCTAGCTCCATCCCAACCATCCCTTGGTACGAATGATCCAAGAAATCCTCCAGGTTATATGCCTGCTTCGTAAACTGCTCCGAGATGATCATCGCAAGCGATGCTACATTGGGATGGTAATGTGACTGCAGAGTCTCGATTTCCCACAGACTGCTTTCTAGAGCGCCGGTGCGGGTTGGGTCTGGCTCCGTAGGATCGAAGGGGTCGGTCATGCCGTGCGATTGTAATTTGGATTGTGAGTCCTCGTCGCGGATCACGCGGTGCAACATGAAGGTACATGTTGGGTGGGACTTCAGGAGGTTGTAGATCCAGGGGATGATGACGACTATGGCGGCTGGGGGGCCGTTTAGCGCGAGTCGGGATAGCCGCTTTATGAAACTTGCGACAAGGGTTGCAGGGAGATGGGAAGAGGACAGAAAGGTGTCGAGGAGGCGGAAGAAGCGTGAGCGGTGTTTTGAATGGAGGAGGTCGGCATCTAGGAGTGAATAGAGTTTCTGGTAGAATTGTGGGTAGTCAAGATTCTTTTCTTGGATTAAGTAGAAGAGGCCTGAGAGGGCGAGGAGGGATGTTGATCCTCCATGGTCGTAAGAATCCGTTAGGAAGTCCATGAGCATCTCTGGTTTGAGGAACCAAGGGGCTATAAGGCGGGACATTAGGCGAAGGAGAGTCTTTCTTTGCTGTTCGTTTAGGGTATTACTCCGCAGAACGCTGAACCAAGCAGCTTGGACGCGTTGCTTGTATGAAGAAACAGAGAGAAGGGTAGCTTTCTGTTTTTGACCGACACTTGACAGGTCGGTGTAGAAGCTCTCGAACTCGTGGTTCGGCGGAGGCGGTTCGCCTAGAGCGGAGAGGAGGGATATGACAACTTCGATTGACTCGGGTGATATATTCGTTGATGCGAACTCGCTATAATAGTAGTTAGTGAAAACTGCACGTAACATGAAGAAAGAAGTGCAAAACTTACGAGAGCCGAAGAAGGGTATAAAAAGCAATATCATGGTACTTGGTTAGGAAGTTTTCGATGAATTCCGACCGCACGCGCTCTCCATCTTGAGCTTCAATGAGAGCTATAACAAGGTCATTGAAGTAGCCCCCTTTCCATACTTCCACTTCAGCTCCAGCTCCTCCATTGACGGACTGTTCTTTGATCAAGCGCATGCAAAGGGAGAGGGCCGCAATCTAATACAGAAATTTGTTAGACGCACATTTTCCGAAGGAATTGAAGTGTGGGTAGAGTTCATACTTGGGCTGTTGGCTCTGCCTTTTTGAGAACATTAATCAAGCCCTGCTGATACTCTTGATATCTTTCTTTCAGCCATGTTACCAGTATCAAGTCCTGCTCACTTGCGCCTTTGGGCTTGTTGAACTGGCCTCCTGCCCACAGTCGGCAGAAGACCCTGCAGAGTGAAAGGGCAACAGTGAGATTGGGTGACTTTGCAGCGTCTTCGGTGATAAAGAGGGACATCAATACGACAATGTTGTTATAGTACTTTCGGGACTCTGCTATTTGGTCCTCCAACTGCTGTATCCTGCTTTTATCCTCATTGTCATCCGCTACAGCTCTCCGCTTGGACGATTGCTGTTTGCGTTCCAAAGCATCCTTCTTCCTTTTTTTGGAGTTGTGTACTCCGTCAAGTAGGCCGGGCATGTTGGCTAATATGCGAAGAATTTCTTAACCCAGCAGGTTTATATACCGTAGCTTGCAGGCATCCGGCTCTTCTCCTGTCCTCTCTTCTGCTTATCCTTAGTTCTCAATATATTTTTTCGATGCAAAACTCGGAAACCACATACCCACTAGTACCGAATTGGCCTAGTGCCGCATCCCACCCGAGCCTCTTCACCAAACTTGACTTGGCTGTTATTAGACTGCAACAAACTCCCAATATCATCACCACCACACCACTCCCTCGTTGCACACTCTCCCTCCCATCGCAATGGCTTCGAGATTGGCAAAGAACGCCATTGGTATGTTGCTGCGTCCCCGCCATGCTGAATTGGAGCCACGATTAATTGATTGATCCCAGGCGCGGCCGCTCGTGTCCGTCCGGTCATCACCTCCCGAACCATCCCAGCGGCCTCAACCTCCTTCACATCTACCCGCTCGGCTTCCAATGTGCCCACCGAAGACCCCAAAACTAAGGCCCAGTCCATCATCGATGCTTTACCAGGCAATAGCTTGGTGTCCAAGACTTCCATCCTTTCCGCTGGTGCCGGTCTCTCCATTGCCGCGATCAGCAATGAGCTCTATGTTTTCAATGAAGAGACTGTGGCTGCATTCTGTCTCCTCAGTGTCTTTACTGCTGTAGCCAAAATGGCTGGCCCTATGTATAAAGAATGGGCTGAAACCCAGATCCAAAAGCAGAAGGATATCCTCAATGGTGCCAGAGCAAACCACACCAACGCGGTTAAAGAGAGAATTGAGAATGTCAAGCAATTGAGCGGCGTTGTCGAGATCACCAAGAACCTCTTTGAGGTGTCCAAAGTATGTGGAAAAACCTAAGAATTTTTTGTGCAGCAAGTAAGGAACAGGTTAATTGTTGTGGTCCTGACAATTTAATAATTATAGGAAACCGCCCGATTGGAGGCTCAGGCGTATGAAATGGAGCAGCGCACTGCTCTCGCCGCTGAGGCTAAGAAGGTCCTCGACTCGTGGGTACAGTACGAGGGACAGGTCAAGGTCCGCCAACAGCACGAATTGGCCCAGACCGTCATCAGTAAGATCCAGAAGGAATTGGAGAATCCCAAGGTTCTTCAACAAATTTTGCAACAAAGTGTGGCGGATGTTGAGAGTGAGTTCCCTTCATTCGGCGAAGGAAAAACCACCTAAATAAAAACTCGCCATTTCAAGAGCCATCCGATGAACATAAGTTGCTGATGTATAACCTCTAGGAATCGTTTCTGCGAAGCCCTAGTAAACCTTGGACAATTTATCTGACCTAGAGCTAGCTTCCTTTCAACTTCCGTGTACAAAAATTCAATAATATAACCACTATTTTTTGCCATTGAAAATCATTGTATAGGACCTAATTTCACTTTCTACATGCTTGCTTACCAATTGAAATTTAACGAGTTGAATGATGACTAAAACACCATCCCATTGCACATATGTATTTGCTGCTGACGGTACACAGTAAAGCTACAATTTACGAACCCTGAACGCGCTACTGGGAACCGGAATTTGCGCGAGGCAAGGTGTCCGGCTGTCTATGGACCTAGCAAACTCCAAAGCAAAAGGACGCTCGTGGATATTTCCGTTCATTCTGGTACGAATACAAATAGCCAGTTCTGAACTGTAAGGTGATGATATTTGCGCACCAATGCTAAGGGCCCAGTGAGGCAGGCACAACAACTGGGCTATCGCCGCAGTGCGGTAGATGTCGCTGCGTTCACCACATAGAGGGTACTTCGGGGAAACCAGCCTGGGGCGCACATTGCCATGCTGATAGCACTCAAGTTATTGATGTCCTCCTTGATGATAGCGAGGCCGAAATCACCCAACGTGACCGTTGGATATATGGTCCTGTGGCATGTGTTGTTTTGGAGAAAACAATTATCCGGTTTAATATCCCTGTGTATGACAGGCATCTAGCCTGGCGTGCGTCCTTGGCTGGGACGGCGGATGTTGGTGAGATTGAGAATGCCATCATGCATCCAGCATAATGCTGCGACTAAGCCGTACAGCACGTGCCACACGAATGGCGCAGGAACAGCAAGGTTGGTGCCTTTCGTGTATTTCATGAAATCGTACAGGGTGCCCATTTTGCCGTACTCGAGGTATGATTCTCCCTTCTCCGGCCCGATGTCAGCTTCGATGATGCCGCAGATGTTCCAATGGCCTCGCAGTTTACGCATGAGAGCTGCCTCTCGATTCCAGTGGCGCGGCGTCGATAGTTGGCCGAGGACGAGCCGTTTGCGAACACAAATTAGTCGGTCTGATCTACGCCTAACGATGGCGATGCCTGCATTGAAGCCACCGCCCACACGGCCCATCTCGACGAGCACATCGTATTTGTTGCTGACCAGCTCCATACGAAGAGATTGATTCTACTGCGTAACATTTTCGGTTGTCAAAATTCCTTCGATAGCGGCTGTTGGCCCATTTCAAAAAGGCGGATGTGTTCGATCCTGTGACCTTGGTTTAACTATATTGATGGGTTGGGAGGATGACTATGGTGTGCAAATATGAGTAGATGAACGGATATGGTGTCAATTTGTCATGGGCATTTGAGGATATCCTTGATAATTTGCAAACTAGGAGTTGATGTGAGCGCATTGAGAAGCGAACTAGAGGTTGAAAAACCACCCACCCTTGCTTTTTTTATACGCAACATTGTAAGGTCAAGGATCATCACAGGGTTGAAATTCAATTCAATTTGGGTTGAATTGGGAAGTGGACTTCATGGACACCACAAAAACTGTGTTAATTGCCTTACTTGGTCACTTAGTTGAGGACATGAGGTCTGGTTGGCGGTCGCTCGGAGTTCTCAATACCTCGAGATTTGGTCCGGCTATCTCCTGACCCAACGTACACTCGCAGTCATATTAGCGATACGCAAGTGCAATGATATCCTCGTCCTTGATTCGGTGACTCCTGGTGAGCTAGGATGAAGGAAATGTATCGAGTTTCTATATCGATGATGAATAGGATGGGAGGCGATATGTTGGCCCAGGGACTGAGGCCTTTTGCCTTTAGAGCATTTTGTCCAGATATTGGTGCATTGAGGGATAATAAGAGAAATTTGCTGGAAGAGCACAGTTCATTAAGTATTTTACTATTAGATACTATTTGGCATACCTGTATCCCGGCAGCAAACTGAAGAATAGCTCTTTTGACGCAAAAAGCCCTCTCTGGGGTTCACCATATGCATATCCCAAATATCCCAGCAATGCTCGAGCAGCCATGGCTGGTTTGCTACACCAACACAGGGCTGAGTGTTTCGGCGTTTGTTCAGATCGACCGCATTGTTAGTTTCTACGTAGTCTACACACAGCCACAATCGCCAGTTTTGAAGCAAATCAAGACCCTTTTTTTGCGGGAAATTCTATCCCTTTTCAAATATACTGAATGAAGATATAATTTCTATCTGTGTATTTAGAACAGAAAAAGCAAAGAATAACGACATCATGACGCTCAAAGACCTTCTCAAGAAGAAAGACAAAATAAAGGACGACGACTCTCAACACCCTCAGCAGCAGCGCCAGCAGCAGCGCCAGCAGCAGCGCTATTACCAGCAAGAAGCTTTCCCTCCTCCGCCGCTTTCTCCTCCTCCCGAATTTAAATTCTTCCGCTCAGACACATACACAACCGAACCTATCCAACCCCCCGGGCCCCAACACGACTCGCATTCGCATCCCCTTCACCCGGAGTTCCAGGCTCAATCGCAATCACAATCACAATCTCCCCCACTCTCGAACCCCTCCACATCGTCGCAAAGTCCTTTCTCCCGCTTGCGCCGCTTCTCCAATGCCTCTTCCGCCGGGAGCCGCGAGCACTCGCCCGGCCACGAGTTATCAACCTCGCGCAGCGAGAAGGGCGAGCGCCGTCTTTCCCAGCGCCTGCACCTGAACCGTTCTTCGCGCTCCGCTAGCACTTCTTCTGTCAATCTTCCCGCGAATCTCCCACAAATCGCGCCGGACACGGGCGATGCGCAGGAGCGTGAGGCTCAGTGGGAGAAAAGAGCGACGATAATGGTACAGGGTGGCTTGAATGGAGCTGCTGGCATGCGACCTACTAGTCCAAGAGGGGGGATTGAGCAGCAGAAAGAAGGTGATGTATGTCTGGATTCTTACCTACCTTTATGATATCTTGGGAATTGAGTATGGTTATTATTTTGTTATCGTAGAGACGGGTCGCGGTTACTAACTAGCTACAAATGCTATAGGAGAATATCCAAGAAGCGATTCGACTGCACGAAAATGGACGTAAGTTTAAGCTACTCCCATTACCTATAAAAGATTCGTATTTCGGGAAAACAGCGAGGTGGATTGATCCATTGGCTTATTTTTGGTCTCTTTTCTTTGGACAGAGCTCGTGGAATCAACCCGGATGTTCTGCATACTGGCTGATCCCAATGGTGCAAATAATCCATTGAGCCAAGTGCTCTATGGTCTCGCTCTCCGGTTTGTTCATTTGCCTCCACAATGAAACTAAAAAAACAATATCTGACCTTTTGATACAGACATGGATGGGGATGCACACCCGATCCTGACAAAGCTATCACCTACCTATCCGCTGCGGCATCCAACTCAGCCTCGATTGAGGCTGAAGCTCTGCGTGCGGGTATGAAGAAAGGCGGCGCTGCTAAGGGCGAGTTGGTGCTTGCCATGTATGAATTGGCCAATTGTTTCCGTAATGGCTGGGGAGTAGCCAAAGATCCCGTCGCAGCCAGGCATTATTACGAGACTGCAGCGAATCTAGGAGATACGGACGCCATGAATGAGGCAGCCTGGTGTTTCTTGGAGGGATTTGGAGGAAAAAAGGATAGGGTAGGTCAAAATAGCGAAGAGAGAGACGCATTCCTATTTGTCGCACGATCGTTTTCTTGCTCGAATTTCAATCCTCTTAAAATTTTTATTCCGTGGTCGAGATATTTACAAAGGGAATCTAAATATCACAACTATTCATCACCATTCAACCCACCCAGACTGAGAAACCTTTTGAGGCTGAAGCCATCTGGAGTTAACGCCGCACCCACTGGTTTCTGTGCCTTGCATAGCGCGTCCAAGAAAAAAGAAGCTTTTACCAAACAGAGCTCCGGATGCAGATTTCACGATCACAAACGGATCACGGTTGGGCAGCAATGCGTCTAATTTTCCCCTCCCTCACTTTTTCGCTTTGGCCTTTGGGCATCCAACTCTCGCAAGCTCGCGTTTTTCATCGTTTCCCATTCGCTATTTTGCTGCTTCCCCCCTCCCTCTCCACCTTCTGTCTTTCCAAGTCCGCTTCTTGATTTGTTACCTGGCCGCCCTTGCAGAATACAAAACAAGAGCTTTGAATGGGCCAATACTAACCCTTCTTTATTTTTAGTATATGGCTGCACAATACTACCGCCTTGCTGAAGAGAACGGAAACAAGACGCTTGGAAATACTTGGTTAGTTCATGATTCTCCTCCACCCTCAACCACCACAGATAATTTTCGTTCCGTTTCTTCATCCAATTTTCCCGTCTCCTCCCCAAAACATTGTTACCCATTCGTATCCGCCCCTTCCGTTACTTTTCCTCTTAGACAATATTCCCTCCTGTGTGGGCCTACACCCAAGAACAAGGTCCCGCCTGCACCGGGCCGGGGCACCAGAGCCAGCCAAGCAAAGAAATCCCGTCAACCTAATGAATTCAACCTAGCAGGCACTTCCGTGCTTCGGTTTACTTGCTTGAGCTTGGTCCTTGACATCACTTTGCAGCCCCCCTTCCGCAGCTCAATCCTATCCCAGACACAGCGCGCCATGCCCATACCGGCGCTTGCGCGATATGATGCTGTGTTTTGCATATCGTGTTTTATGCGCCGGTGATGATTTCTTCCCCTAGCCGCGTGGCAAAGACCAGCCCAAGCTTCGGTTTGAAATGCAAAACATCATGAACTCCCCTCCATTCATTGTTTACGATATTACAAAAAGCGCGGACGCGCTACACATGACGTGACAGCACGTTCGTTGCTCTTGGGAGGGGAGAGGAGTCGGTGTGTTTCAAACCGCAAGTGTCAGATGCGCCTGATAGGCCAGCAGCACTTGGGCTATTTTTACCCCCCCTGTTTTCCTCAGGCTCCAAGCACAAAAACAACGGGAGCTAAATCCACCAATCATCTTCCCGTTCCGCTGGAGCTGGCTTCCTTTTCAGGCTTTCGCTAACTTTCTGGTTGTTACTCATACAGGATATGGAAAGATAAGTATAATCCAAAGCAGTAAACGATTTCCCGTTCCTGTGTAACGTTTAAGGGTTTAATTATCCATTTCCTTTCAGCCTATGAATTTTCACGATTTCGATTCGAATTTAATTGCTTAAAACAAACAAACTGGCTTCGTTAAGACGCTATTTATTTCCGGGCTGTTGACCATCCTTTCTACGATCGCTTAAGTCACTTGATAGTTATATGAAAATTATATAAATGCAAATGAATCAAATCAAATTCCATGATTTGATTATAATTAGAATTTTTTTTTTAAAAAAAAATATATCCAAAGAAGGTAAGTTGTTTCTGCTTGGAGCTCTCAAGTTGCCAGAATGATCATATGGGTAGATCATGAAAGAATAAAAAATGATTGGCTCGACTGGATCTGGTCAATGAGCGGAGAGAGTGACAGAAAAAGTAGAAATGTGAAAATTAACAAAGGGTGAATAAAATAAGGAGGGGGCCATAGCGATATCGGAGCCCCTGCTTCGTTAACTTCGCCGTGCCCCTAGGCAGGCACAAAAGAAATGGCCCTTTTCATAGAAATCATAATCATAAACATGCCATAATTCAAATCAATAGAAAATGGCAGAGGATTGGGTCACGAAACCCCAGGGGGAAAGGGGAGAGGAGAGACAGGGAACCACGCGCAATAGCTGGAATATTTGAGCTCGAAAAAATCAACAAAAAAAACATAGAACGCAAAAGAGCTATCAACAAAGCAGCATGCAGGAAAATGTCATCATAAATTTGCAAGGCATCATGAACATTAGAAGCAAGGCAAAAAAGCACGTAAACAGAAATAGAAACACACATAATCAAGAAATATGGAAAACAAGAAGCGGTTAGCGAGCTAAACATATTATAAAACAAATTATCAATAAAGAGCCAAAAATTGTTTCGGAAATGTCTCCCAGAAAAGAAAATCGCAAAACAAGACGGGGTACACGCAACACAAAATCTCGAAGGACGGCCCAAAATCACAAGCCCGCGCAATCCACTCACTGATCTACCCTATCCATAGGATCTAGTTTGTCAGAGGTTGAAGCTAACGAAGGGAGAGTGTTCGCGCTTGCAGTTGCCGGCGAGGGTGTAAAACCAAAAGAGTTGTACAGTGTGCATATATAGCAGAATCCAAATAAGAGCCCACAAAGGAAATGAAGTTGCTGGTCAAGCGCCGTTGAGTATTATAAAGGAAGACGTCTTTGCAAAGACGCAAAATAAGGAAAAGATGCGGTTGGGACAAAGAAGATTGTAAGGTGCAGTGTATATAGTTGGATTGTAACATGCAGGGCGTACATAGGAAATGTGCAGAAGTGCCGCGTTCGTTCGTCGTCTGTTGCCCGTGTGAACGGTATGTCGTCTGTAGTTTGGTTTCGTTATGGTCGCCGATGTGAAGGTAAAGTTAATCAGGCAAAGCAGAAAACTGAAAATGAGTCGCCCCTGAATTTTCGCCTTGCGGTCGCATCTAGTGCTGTAGGTGTCGTTTCTGAGAAGAAGATATTGAAAGAGAAATTTTGTTTCGAAATATGCGCGCTTTCCCAACCCATTTTGGCCGTTTTGCTCAGAGAAAATCGCTGGAGAAGGTAGATACAAAAACCATGAAAAAAAAAAAATAAAAAAAATAAAAATCAAACATAAGGCCTGCTTGTAAAATGCTGTTCAGATCCTGCTACAGTAAAAACATATGTCGACTTAGAGTGGCAGGAATACGTCAAACAAATGGAATTGTTTCGGGTCGCGTCAAGCGGAGTAGGATGCTCCAAGGCATCGTACGGTAAGTCCGTTGCTATTCGTCACGGGAAAAAGACACAGCAAGGAATGAATGCGAGGTCTGGTACCTTAAGATATTATGACTGGCAAACCGCTCCGGCCTGTTCATCCTTGACTTGGGTGGAAGCACTGCATTCCTTCACCATCCTCCTAAAATCTTGAACCACCTTTTCTGGCACCCTGTCCCACAATAGAGACCGTGAATAGATGTCCGGAGCGTTTTTCGTATGCTGCATGCCAGCATTTCGCATATTTGCATAGGCTTGCTGGAAATTTGATGGAGGAGGTTTGAAGTCCCCTCCGTCGTCTTCCAACGTGGTGAGAGACCTATACCTCTCTGTGGTGAGAGAGAATACTTGTTCTTCCTCTTGCTGCTTTGTAGGAGCGACAAGGTTGCGATGCAAGTCGTCAAGATTTGATGAAGAGGGCCCTCTGCCAGTAATCTGTGCCATTTCCGCCCCGGTGATGGTGGTGGGAAGGTTGGCAGTGGTAGAGGAGGATGTGCCAGGAATGGCCCCGGGATTGAGGGCACTAGCGGTGTCGGACGAATCAGCAGATGCGAGGACAGCTCTCAAGACATTTGCTGATTCCGCACGGTACTCCTCCGAGAGGGCTGGAATAGCGGGTGAGACGGAGCTGCTGTTTGATGCAATAAAAGCACCAAAAAGTAAACACATATAAAATGTGTTCCAGCTGAAAGGAGAGGAATCGGTATGGCCTGGAGGCTTTTCCAAGGATTTCTCGGACTTTTTGGAAGCCACAAGAACAGCGGTGTCAGGCAAAGGGGTAGGCGTACGAATGAGACTATGGTTTTCTGTGTTAAGCGAGAACTCGTTCACCATCGAGAAATCATCCCAAGGAGCATTCTCCATGGTGATGTTCTCGTAATCAGAGAACTCGTTCCGGAATGTCGAGTTCGGAGCTGGCTGGGCACCAAGCTCCACTTTCTCTAGATGTTCTCGAAGAATTGCATTCTTCTTGCGAAGTTCGCCAGTTTCAAGTGTGTGAGACCGAATCATCTCTTCTTTCTCCAAGTGGAGCTGGTTAATATATGTGCGCAGCTGCTGCTCACGCTCGAAATGTTCCGCTTTTTCCCGATGGTACTCTTGCTCCCGGAGTTTCATCTCCCGAAGAGCTTCTTCGAGTTCGTTGATAAGAGTGGACGACCGTTTCTTGTCTTCCTCGAGCTTTTCAGTATGCACCTTTTTCCGTTGGCGGGAGTCAAGTCTATAATAATGTCAGTCTGGGATTCTGCTCCGTTAGGGTTGGAAGAATTTGCATTATCCTGTGTATGGATGGAACAATGAGTGAGAGGGAAAGGGAGGAGTCCATACGCTGCCTGTCGGTTTCTCAGCAGACGTTTTTGCTGTTTCAACTCTTTGATCTCATCCTCATCGGTACATTGACTGATCAACAAGTCAATGTTGCTGAGAGTTCTCTCAGCGGGAATGTCAAAACGAGCGTTCTTCTTCCGGATGCCATCTCTCCGCAAATGCAGCGGAGATCCGTTCCGGTATGTGCTATTCCGGCTAGGTTTCGACCGTGCCTCGGTAGCCTCTGACGTCCCTGATACCCAGCCTTGACTGGACTGGGGAGACATTGGGGTGGCAGAAGAACCGGGGAAGGTCGACCCAGGTCGATATTGCATATGGGAGAAGGACATGGGGTTAACGGGACCAACTGCACCACCAGCAAAGGGGTTGGTGGAGCTCCCATCGTAGTCTTGGGGGAATTGTTCATAGATTGGCGTGGGCGTACATGAGCCAGAATCGGCGGAAAGAGGCCATGGTTGTTGCTGGCCGTAGCTATTTGGGTGTGCAGTGTCTACTCGGGCAAAGGGGTTTACGGGCTCAAAGAGGGGAGTAGACATTTGAGAGGCATGCCGCGATTGGGATTCTGACCAGACTGAATTTCTTCGGGAGAAGTCCTCTGAAGTGTGATCGAAGGACGATCGTCTTGGATCGTTCATGGAGGGGATATCTGAAGTGGAGGATTCGAGAATTTTATCATCCAGTACGCTCATCTCATCGTCCCCGGAAAATATAGGTTTCGCATCGAGAGCGGGTGACTGGTGATAGAACGCGAATGTCGACGAAGGCTGATATCTCGTCATGGTTGTGGAGGTGTATGTATATGAAGGGAGATGGGGAGGAGCGTAGAGTGGGGAGGGGTAGAAACAATAGTAGCACGGCGTTAATAAAACAGGGTCGTTAAAAGTCGTAAAAGGTCGTTATAGGGGACAAAATAAGGAAGAGAGGCTGCGAATAGAAGACCTCTTCGAAAAAGGAAGAAAGTTCGAGGAGAAGAGGGAGGAAAATCGTTTGTTTGTGGAAGAAAAAGTGGTTGGATGCGAGGAACAGAAGAGGCGGTGTGGTGTGGTTGGGTGGTGGGAGGATAAGCAGCAGATATAGGGAAGGAAGCGGTAGTTAAGAAGTTGTGTGAGTGTGACCCGGAGGGGAGAGAGAGACCAACGCGGGGAGGTGCTATATTATCTAGTATTATCAACAAATTAATTGCCAAACCGGTTCAACAACCGACCCGACAATAAAAGGAGGATAATAATAATAATAATAACAATAGTATAGTAGAGATAAATATCGAGCGGGAATGGGGAGTTCGAGGGCGGCTTGATGCTAATATATGTATGTAGGTGAGCAGAGGGAGGAGGAGTATGTTCTTGGGTGCGTAAAATAATATAGCGGTCTGCAGCTGTGAATGAAGAGGAGAATTGATTGAAGAAAAAGACAAGACCATGAGGAGGAAGGTATAATAAATATAAAAAAATCTTCTCCAGCTCCTCTCTCGAGGATAATATTTCCCCAAAATCCGTTCGGGATTTAAGGCCACTGCTTTTGTTCGCAGGGGAACTCCATTCCTGCTGCGGGAAGATCCTCTATTTAAAACACTAGCTTTTCTGGAAGAACGCGCAGGTTCAACCTCTCTTCCCGTCCAGTCGGTCAACGGGTTTGGCGAACCTTGCGGTTGTTAGGATCGGTTTGAGAAGGAGCCTATTCCTCAATGAGATCAAGCACGCTGAACCCGACGTATCATATCAGAATTCAGACATGGGAAGAGAACCAGAAAAAATAAAATAATCCTCATTCGAGAGGCACCATTCATGTCAGAGCCATCATCAAATCACAGAGCTCCTAACTCAAGGCCCATGTCGCTTTCGTCCCTTTTTTTTTTTTTTTTTTCTCTCTCTCTCTCTCTTTTCTGAATGAACCGGATACTCCGCCAAAAATACAAGCTTGAGAGGCAGAGACACCAGACATTCCAGTAAGAACGTTCTGTGGTTGTTCTGGTCCCGGGACCGATGAATGGTCCAGTGAGATCGGCGGTCCCAGGGCCGAAGGGATCCCCAGCATAGGCGTGTGGGATCCAAAAAGTAAGGCGACGCCTTATCGTCCGTCTCGAGCTCTGCGCGTGGAAGCGATTGGTCGCTCCGCCTGGGATTGGGTAGACGTGCGTCTGAGACTTGCAACTGGCCTGCCAAAGCAATACCTGACCTGAACAGGATCCAGCGCCAGGGAACACGGGACCGGCTCGCTGAGTGGCTGCCACGAACTCCGCCAGAATTAAAGGTGCCCAGTTGTATTTCAAGCTGGAGCCAAGATGGCTTCGCTCGTCTTATGCCTGCTGTTCTCCCTCGCGTTCCCTTGTCATGTAATAATGTATGTATGTACATCCGTATAGTAAGGACCTTTTCTGTCCTGGTGTCGGGCGGGCACAACCACCGTATGTATGATCACCCAAATTGCCCAGCATATCTCAGTCTTTATTCTTATCTCCCATCCTAATTCTGCGTAAGTCCGATGCGCGTCTCAGGCCTTCCTAAAGGTACTGAAGGTACTGTACTTGGACAGGAACAATAACATGCACGTACCATGCCCTCGGCACCACTTTTAATGCGTCGCGGAAAAGCCATCAACACCACTATTTTGCGAGATGGTGTGGCATGGAAATAGTAATAATCTTCATTTCTAGCACAGGGCAACTGTCAAGCCGGAATACCATCCACCAGACTATCTCCAAGCGTCTTCTCTCTTTCTTGTGTAGAATACGGCGTCGTGGTGGTTGGCTGCTCAGCAGTCATGTTGCCTGGGTTGCTGATAAATGGTCGGAATGGGAGGGATGACCCCCCGGTGATGACCTCACCCGCTGATTTCTGTCGCTGCCATCACAACAGCTACATCCATCGCATACATAGCATCTGTACATCTCCGTCCTGAGAATCTGCATCACTCTCTGCTCACTCCTCAATATTCTGGCATTTACTGGCAAATCTACTCTCCGAAGCCCGCTCCGTTTTCTCCCTGGCATCGCCGGGCACATTTGTACTCCTCATCCTGATATCTATGTCACTGCTATAGATCTATGGGAATCGCAGTTATGTGCCAAGGGGGGTTTCACTAGATTTCCCCTTTCTTGATGCCTACGCCTCTGTTATCACGATATCTTTTATTTAGTCTTACTCCTTATTAGCTGATATTTCCAGCACAACTTAACACCTCCACGTCTTACGATCATAAGGACCGAGTTCCCGTCCATATTACAAGTACGTGCTGCCTTGTGACTATTTCTCGCGTCTTCCCTTCCGCCCTGCCGCTATCTCCCGTACATTCTGTTCCATCGTCCCATGTAAAAAAAAAAAAAAAAAAGCAGATGCCTATTAGTTCCCTATGGATTACGGACTCTATCCTCTCTCTTCACATTTCTCTAGCAGGGAAAGAAAAGGCGTGGGAATGCAAAGGCCCGATCTACAACTCAGATCTGAACCAAGTGCGGGGGAGCAAGAAAAAGAAAATAACTAAACAGAAAAGAAGAGGAAAAAAGAAAAATAGATGATGAGCTACTGACGACGCCCCCCTCATTCCATACATAAACACATTCTCCCCCACCTGCCACTCTCCTTCAAATTAGATATTACAAGTGCGGTGCCCAGGCCACCCCGATACTTTACTCAGCCAAAAGAGCTCAATCANNAGGAAGAGGGGCTGAATCACAGGGAGAGCTAGCCATGGCTGACACAAACTAGTTGAACAATCAAATCACCATTATTCTTCATGGCCTCTGCTTGGTCGCTGAATAAAACACCAATCATCTACCTACGATCTAGTCCAGTCGGATCGCACCCAAAGACCCAGAGCCCACCCAAAGGAACAGCCCTAAACATCAATATTGAAGGGGTCGATGACCGGCTGAGGCGAGGTAAATGCGAGAGAAAGGGAATTCATTTCGGCCTGAACGCCTCACATCTCAGACATCCGAGACCTGGCAACAAAGGAAATCTAGATAACGATACCGCCTTGCGTCTTTATACGATCTTCGTTTTTCTTTTATGAACAAACTTCCTCGTGGATGCTACTGGTTAAAACGTGGAAAGGGCGGGAAATTGTGACTCTTTGCATACATCTAGACATATAATATACCGAGTTCGCTCTGGTGTTGTAATTCTATACCGAGGGGAGGGGGGGTATACATTCCTCTTCTAACACCCCGCCGCTTTCTCTCGAAGGCTCGTCGAGCCCCAATCAAGATGCATCTGTGTCTCCTCTTGGGCCTATGTATGTAATACACTGTACTTTCAGGTACGCCCAAGTCTCCGGATGGATCATCTTTAAAGCAAAGGCCAGAGATAGGTCCCACATCGTCGTCGCTGAAACGAGTCAAACTGTCGGTCTACTTACCTCCTTTATTAAGTAAGGGACCAGACCTGATGGAACCAACTGCGGAAAAATGCTGCCTTGGCCCCCATTTGGCGCCTGCTTATCGAGTGGAGAGGTGGTTTATCTTTCAAAACCAAAATACTTCCTCCATACTCCGTAAGTTAGATCACCCTACTTTCCTCGGATGGATGATCGATCGACGGACGAGAAAATTGAGAGTGTTAGTGTGTGTGATGGAGACGACGACGATGGGAAAAGCCGTGATTACAATCAACATACGTGCATGAACAAAAGTTAGCGAACAGCATGAAATTGGGGTTCCCGGAAACCTTTCAACATTACTTCAGGTGGAGTTCACTCAAGGGAAGCAAGGGAATGAACAATAGTAGTGAACCCAACTGCAACAGAATAGGCATGGTCAACCGCCGTATCGGGTACCCTGCATGGAAGTACCTTTGCTGTATTCTCGTTTCATCTGGCTACCCGCTTCTGATGTCATTGATACCTATTCCACGGGTTTAAGCCAGTTATTTTCGTTTGCTTGCAGAGTCGCCTCACCAGCCTCTCAGCCCCGCCCGCCACGGAGTAAGAGCCCGAGAACAACAAAATATCAATCTTAAAACAAAAGTCGCGGGTGCAGTGTTGAATTAAACTATTGCAGGGAACTAATCCATCCTCGAGTAAAAGGACCAAGACAAAACAATTTACTCGGTGGGCGTGAAGTGAAACAAAACAAAACACTCCAATTTCAAAAGCCCAATCATGCAAAATGTAATGACCGAGCAGAAACACATGGCAACTCCACGCGCCTCGGAACATGAGAGGTAAAAATAAACATAATCAAGAGTGAAAATTAACTATGTCTCGGCCTCGTAACTAATCAGATGTGCTGTTTCTCAGAAGAAACATGATGAATTCCTAATATTTCTAGCCTGAGGCAGTCACCGCTTCTTCCTCTCCGGTGTAAGCAATGGCATGCATCTCATTCGCAGGCCCTGCCTGTGCCTCTCGTTCCACTTTTCCAAGTTTTAAGTTCACTTATTAGCCCACGCTCAAGTCTGACCTGAGAAAATGTAATGGACGTCTAACGATGCTGCACCTCCACCGATCACGGGCTACAGATTTCCCTTGCATCAACCTAAATCACTTTCAAGCAACACAAATCCAGTCATTCAAAACCCTACAAGAACTCAGGCAATGAGGCTAGAGAGCGTAAGGCATCAATGGATCAAAATTGCGGCACGGCAAAAAAGCCAATCAAAAATCAGGAATTCTTCAAAACTCGGCTCCGACTTCATGCTTTCCCCCTTCGGGATGATTCTCATCCGCTTCTCC
>JAFEJD010000269.1:0-11795 GCA_018296065.1 Blastomyces percursus | reverse complement strand
AGATGGGATGAATGTGGCGGCATATAGATAGCAATAATATGATTCTCAGAGCAGAATTGATCAAACTCAGCTGAGGCATGGCTTCTGTGCCAGTCAAGAATCAGGAGTCGGTATTTGCCCTTCGTACGAGGTAGGGTATCTTTGTTGAACACCTCTTTCAGCCAGTGCAAGCCCAGCTGGTCATTTGTCCAGCCATTTTCACTGACTTCAATCACCCAGTCTGCTGGCAATTCTTTAGTCTCATACCAACAAGACTGATGCATCTTTCCCTTGAGGATAATCATCGTACGCAGAGCCCAGCCAGTTGCATTGACTCCAGCAATAACAGTCACCCATTCCCGATCTCCAGGCTGGACAAGCTTGGGATTCCTGGCTCTTTCAGACCCTGTAACCACCCTGGCAGTCGCAATAACACCCATCTGGAACCCAGTCTCATCGAAGTTGTAACTAGGTAACCTGTGCCTGTGCTCTCAGTCGCTATCACACCAAGTTTGCAGCTGCGACGCGCCAGAACAAATTAACACTGGACATGAACACACGGCACAATAGCTGCCGCGCGCAGTTATTTTGACTTTCAGCGATCTAGTGCCGGCTTGGGGAGGGAGAGCTATTGCAAGACTCAAGGGGATTGATTGAGCGCCTGCAGCTGTACATAAAACCCCCCTCGCCTTGCTCTTGAGGATTCTCCATGTTCAACTCCTTCTCTCCAACGAATCTGAGCACCATTTTCCATTGCTATTTCTCCATCAACTGCTTGTCTAACTTGTTCTTGCAATTCTCCGATAATCCTTTGAGCACCGAACCCTCGTGACAATGGCCCACGCTTTGAAAAGAGTCTTCCAGACCTCTGCCAGGATAATGATCGAGAAGTCCGGGTCCTTCGTGGATATCGGTAAGGTAAATGGTGCTGATGGGCCTGCCTACACCCAATATGTAGAGCAGGCATGCCAGAGAACAGAGAAAGCGGTAAGTTGCCTTACCATCAAGTAGCCTGAGTAGACAACTAATTGCAACACAGGATGGTCGCATTGTGAAAGTTGATATCTAGCAAGACCATGCAAATTGAAGTTTCTAGCCTTCTGACTTTTGGTTGTGGGCTTCGCTTATAAAAAGCTACTTTCAGGGGCGGAATGGCACACTATTCTAGCAGGGACCCGACAGAGACAGAATAAATTATTACTGCTAGGTTGATAACGGCTAGGGGGTCACAAGTCGGCTCTGTGCATATTCACAAGGAAGGGTTCAAAATATTTCCTGATCGTCTGGAACAGAATTAGGATTTACTAGTGTGGCGTGTGGCTGGTTTGGAGGTAGAAGACAGTGAGGATCAAAAGGCAAGGAGAGCTGCTGAAGAGAGTACGAAAGCAAGTGTAGATGGATAATTGCTGGCTAGAGCTCGGTTTGGATAGGGGAATACAACTGGTCCACAGAGGACTCATCCTGAAGGCTCATGATTCCTGGAGTCGCGGCCATAGACTAGCAAAGTCGACAATAGGAGGTCCTGTTGTTCCAGTTATTGTTTATTGCATTTATGAGAGGAGGGAGTGGTTAAGAGTCCATTTGAAATTAATTTGCCTATCAATCTTCTAGGTCGTCTAATTGCTGGCTACCTCTAAAAAAGCAAATTTTAACACAATTTATCTGTCAATTCCAAGAGTTTGACAATGTTGATATGAAGATATAGATGAATGACGGCCTTTGACTCAAGAAGGATGATGATGAGCCTTGAACTGCGTGTGGGTGGCCGGGATCATTTTTATCTCTTGAGTTAGTTCTATGATGATTTTACATCGTCCTTTTGCAATTACCTCCGTTTCTACGAGTCTGGTAGTACAAGATGGGCGGTATCATGAAACCACTTCCCAGGCAAGCAAGTTCCGTTCGCCGGCAATAAAATAGACAGGACAGGCGCCGTATCCTACCTTGGAGAGTTAAGAACAAACGCATCATGGCGAGTAAAGTAGGAAAATAAGAAGTGGACAAGCGCCCCCTAAGAATTTAAATAAAAAATAGAAAAACGAGATTTTTCTTTTCCCTTCAGACAAACGCTAAGGCTCGCGCAGGAGCAAAAGCAGCAAATAGCAAATATTAAGCGTAAAAACTATTCATTGGATGAAGAAAAGGAGAAATCACGGAAAGCAGAGAGAAAGAAAAAAGAACCTCAAGAAAGAAGAATACAAGAGACAATAAACAAACATAGAGCATAGCAAAATAAAACGAAGTCGAAGAAAAAGGAAAACGGCAAAGATGCTTTCCAAACCCTGACGCATGTTCTAACACCGGTGGCAAGAGAAATGAAACAAACGAGAAGCTCCAAAAAATCTCTTCAAAATTAGGGGCGAAGGTTAGAGAGGCGAATGGTGTCCATTCGTTTCGTCACCCCTGAAAAAAAATAATAGAGGAACAAAAGAGTAAATAGACATGCAAGCATAAACAAACAACAATATCAAACAGAATCCTAGGTCACCGCACGGAAGACAAAGAGGTGAGGGTGTTGGGGGAAAGTGGAAAGGGCGGGGAGGAGAGTAGATAATCAGCTAGGAGTGATAACGATGCCATCATAACAAAAATGCACCCACATATATACTCCGTCATAAACTCGATAAAAAGGGACCCAAAAAATGAGGAAATGAAGGAAGTGCGCGTCGGCCGTCCAGACAGAAATACATACAGGTTGAGGCGCGAGAATAAATTTTATATCACAATCATAGCATATAACAGTGGGCTTGACTCTTCGTGTCACTATCGACTATATTTGGTATTGCTGCTGCCTTCCCTCGAGGAAATAACATCGGTATCCAAGTAGAGAGAATGGTATTTCTTCGCCCATTGGCGGGTAACAATTGAAGCTGATTATCAAAAACTAAATTAGTGAAAGAGGTTATGAGAAGACGGGTTAGATCGCAAAGCATACCTTTCATAAATCTTTTGCTGGCGTATTTCCTGAAGAACGCCTCATGGGAGACGGGACGACGAAGGTAGTCAACCAGCAATTGGAAAACTGGAAGAATGTCTTCCTTCGTATAACCGGAATAATGCGCAAGTGTCGCGTCCTTTATACAGTCCAACTTGTTAGAAACGAGAGAAACCAAAGCAATTCACGTGACGTGAGACGTACCCAAGGGCCCCGGTGAAGGATTAGGCGTGCTAGATATATGGCGGCGGCGGCAACATGGCTTTGTCGGTAAGGCATAAACCTATGATCCAGCAAACTAACTTCTAAGAAATACTTTCCAAGAGTTCGTGTCTGGATGTCATAGTCATCTGCCTTGGATATTCTTCGCAGAAAGTTCATTGGATTTGGGTAGCTGATGTCATAATTGAGGGTTGCGAGGACGTGTCTTTCAGCGTCGAGAATCTCCTTATCTGAGAAGGTTTCGTCGGCGACATGGCTGAAGTTGGCGACATGAGGTGAGAGGACTTCTTCGTACTTGGCAGCAATAAACATAGCGGTAACTCCAACAAGTTGAAGTCTATCTAACGCGACGACCTCGGCGGACAAAAAGCGATCGATGATATTAACAGTGAGGAAGAGAGTTTCAGGGAGGAGACGGAAACGGGTGTGGACTTCGATGAGCCAGTCAACAAGAATACCACGCATTTTCCACTCGAGTTCTTCCTGGTGATCAATGTAGTCTGGGTTGGGCATCGTCTGGGGTTCAATCTCTTTCAGGTAGTCGAAGATCTCAACTACATATTCAGCCGCCATTAAAGGATCATAGAGGTCCTCGGTGTCGAGGTCCAAGACCTCGTCTTCCTCCTCCAAAACAACCTCTTTTTCATCGTGAGTTCCCTTCAAAACAGACTCCTTTTCCTTCTCCTTCTCAAGGTTCTGGATGTTCTCAATTTCAGCCTTCTTCTCAATATCAACTTTTTTTCGAGGTGGCTCCTCAACAGCACTGGCGGCTTCCGTTCGGGCGGTTTTTTGGCCTGATTGACGCTTCGTTTGTGTGCCTCCCAATACACCAGAACCACTACCTGGGCGTTTTATCTCCGCTGTTTCTCGTTGTTTGTTAGTGTCCTTTACACCCAGGGCAGATCGTGCTGTGTTTGTTCGACTAAGTTTCAGAACTCCTGCGCTGTGTGTGGAAGCCTTCGAAGTCAAACCAACGCGCGAGGCAACTGCTATTTTTCCCTCTTTGGCCTCCACGTTATCTACCTTTGTCATATTACTAACATCTCCCAGGGCAGGGCGCCTCCGTTGTGTGGCAGCATTGGAAGTATTGGCTGTGGATTTCTTCGATTGTAGAGGTTTTGCTATTGCTCCATGAGTGTCTGGGACGGAAAGGGCAGCAGCCTTAGCCCGTGTTAGACGTGTCTTGGGGGCATTTTCGTCATTTTCGTTTATGACGCCACGTTGGCGATGAGACCGTACCTGGAAGGAAGTCAATGATGAACCATAGAAGCAATTATTAGGACAAGGGTGCCAGGAGGTCATCGTTCGTATGCTTGCGTGAACAACCGAGAGAAAAGGAGACTTACAGGTGGCATCCTGTGCGGTGTGAAGAATTACGAAGAACGCGTCGAAGTGAATTGGATGTTTTAACTAAGAATGGTGTTACGTGCAACAGTCACAATTGCTACTCGTTCTGCGACACGCCAGGATATTAGGGGATGAAGACAATATGATGATATGTATGGGGGGGTTATGTCGCACCAGTTGTGATAAAAATCTCATGGGAAAAAAGGGTCGTGTTTTGAGAGGGGCGGGTGGGAGTTTGTTGTGGTTTGTCGAAGAAGCAACCCTGGAAAACCAGAGCAACCAACGCCTTGGTCTCCACGAAGCCCTGTTTTGTTGATAGTCTTGTTTAGCACGACAATTCCAAACACACCAGTTGAATCGTTGAAAAGAGGAGTGAGAGGGGAAAGACGGTTGGGATGTGAGCTTCCTTACTATATATTTCGAAGTAGAGATGAGGTGCAGGTGCCTGGCACGTCTAAAGTGTTTGGTGGGTGCTCCTTTCGCGCAGCAGCAGTGCCAAGAGCCGATCCACGAGTCTTCGCGCGTACACAGAGGTTATAGGAGCTGGCAAAAGTAGAATAAGAAGTAGGATGCGTGATATGAAGTGAATAGTTAAGTAGGAAAATGAGATTGTGGTGTATACTGAGGCGAGGTGAGAGGGTTAGCCGTGTAGATGTGAAGAAAGGTGATGATGGAGGTGAGAAAAAGAACACAGGAGCAGGAATTGGAGCTGTAATGTGCGTGGTTGCATACGGCAGCGGTACTTAAAAGGTACGCGGAACATGGAGCGGGTACAGGTACTTGTAGCGTATCAAACCGCTGCGGTACCATCAATACACGCGCCGCAGATGTCAGTCGCAATAAAAAACTGTAAATGCGGTACGAGTAGTACGTCCTAGGTGTAAACAAAGGACGTTGGCCGGGAAACAAGTTTCCTTACATATTGGTTTCTATACGTTCCGCGGTGTATCGATACCAGACACAGCGCGCAGCTAATAATATATCGTATCAAAATTACCCAAACGAAAATTTGAAACATCGCTGTGGCGCTGCATATTTATATGGCTGGTGTGGCTGAAGACGTGTGGCTCAACTTTAACTCACGTGGATTTAACATCATGTGACACATTAGCCGCAAACCTTTTCGGAAAAGGAAATGTTCTTGGTGCATCAGAACGACGGGACGTTGATATAAAACCACAGCATACGGCATCAATTGCAGCGGTAAGGGCCGCCTGATACCTCTCTTTACTTTAACCACCCCGATTTTGCTGGGTATGCCTTGAGGATCGGACCTCCTGTTTACGGTAGTCATCCTATCCCTTGCCAGCAAAATTTGGAGCCCTTCGCTGCCCTGGAGCCACCATGCTCCAATCACGCCTCCCATTGAGGAGTCTACAGAGCTCCTGTAGATATCTCTCATCAGTTACCGCTCGCGCATAT
Source organism: Blastomyces percursus (assembly GCA_018296065.1). Lineage (NCBI taxonomy): Eukaryota > Fungi > Ascomycota > Eurotiomycetes > Onygenales > Ajellomycetaceae > Blastomyces > Blastomyces percursus. The sequence goes on along the minus strand of JAFEJD010000269.1, from coordinate 5,890 downwards.
TCCAGCACGCTCACCCAGAAACCAGATGAACCAGCCGAACCGGAAAAGAAAGTTACTCCGAGCTTCGCTTTTGCGCCGCCTCCAATCAGAGACAAAGAAGGGCTGGGCATGCGCTCTTACACACCTCGCACTCCCGGTCTCAGGCATCTACGAAGGCCTATCAACGATCATTTGTGGAAAGGAAGGCCGCTGCACAAGCTCACTTTTCCCAAAAGAGGCCACGGCAAAGGTGGCCGAAATAGCACCGGCAGAGTGACGGTTCGACACCGGGGCGGAGGCCACAAGCGGAGAATACGCACTGTTGATTTCGAGCGGAAGGAGCCAGGACCCCACACAGTTGAGAGAATCGAGCACGATCCTAACAGAAACGCGCATATTGCCCTTATTAAGTCCAAGAATACGGGCAAGTATAGTTATATCATCGCTGCGGAGGGCATGAGGGCAGGTGATGTCGTCGAAAGTTACAGAGCCGGTATCCCGGACGAGCTATGGCAGAGTATGGGCGGCACAGTCGATCCCGGTGTGCTGGCTGCCAGGACCGCATGGCGAGGCAATTGTCTTCCCCTTCACATGATCCCTGTTGGCTCATTGATCTACAATATCGGATTAAAACCAGGCAAAGGCGGTCAATTATGCCGGGCTGCCGGTACCTTTGCAACCATCACTCTAAAAGCAACCGAAGAACTGCCCGAGGAAGTACGGCAGGCGGAAGACTTATCGTCAGAACAACAGGACGAGAAACCTCTGACCTTACAGGAAAAACACAAACTCAAACAGCTTGCCGACCATGTCACTATTCGCCTTGCCAGTGGTGAAGTCAGACTCATCCATAAGGATTGTTGTGCAACCATCGGTGTGGTAAGCAATGCCTATTTCAAATACAGGTCCCTTGGAAAGGCTGGACGAAGCCGGTGGTTGAATATCCGCCCGACCGTCCGAGGTCTTGCTATGAACGCAGTCGACCATCCTCACGGTGGTGGACGAGGAAAGTCGAAGGGAAATGTCCATCCAAAGAGTCCCTGGGGCAAGCCGGTATGTTATCCCATTCCCCGTACTCCTTTTATATATTTCCTAATCTTTTCCCAATTATCTTTCATAATAATATAAACTGCATCTGTCTCTATTTATTTACTGACCTGTCACCCCTCGCTCTTCTCGAATGCAGGCCAAGTCCGGATACAAAACCCGACCAAAACACCGTGTCAACAAGGCTGTCGTTATCCCACGCGTGCGGAACCAAGGCAAGCGTCGCAGAGGGTACAACTAAGAGGTCTCCTCTTAGGCCTCCAGGTTCATTCCCGTGGAGTTTTGGGCCTTTACTTTCTTGTTTTATTATAAATATACATAGCTTCCTCGCCCCACTCCTACCTACGCTTGTATTCATACGAAATTATATATTTATATTACTCCCACAAATGTATTCTCTCACAGCTATACCTCGTTCGAGTTGACTTCCACCCCTCCATCTTTCGAACGGTCGATTAGAACCGTTCTTTCCGGACTAAAGTTCCCGGCGTCCTAGAGGGCTATCATTTCCCCTCCCATTTCTTACCATTGTTGACTGATGTTACGATCCGTGACTGCATGGATTTTCCCAGATATCCCGTTTATACCAGGCGGAAAGGACATTGGTATTTATTTTGTCTCCCTGTGTGTGTGTGTAATGGATGAAACGGGTTTTCCCGTCAAAAACATTATCTTAGGGGCCCGCGTTTTGCTTTCTTCCATTTTTACCTTTGTCTCGCGCTCGATTCAATTCATGATAAAACTCTTGTACACTATTTTCCGCCAAATCTACCGATTCCTGATAGATGAATTTGCTGTTGTTCGTTTAGTCTGCAAATAGAAACCAGTGTAATTTTTTTTTTTACCTTTCATTACGCATTGGCACTGTCTACCTGTAGAACAATTCACTCTATTTGTTCGAAAAGCGGCGGGATCGCTATTTATATTTAGGGAGAACTAGGTTTACATTTGATTTCAAGATCTAAATGGCTAAGGCAATTGTACTACGCGCGAGCTATCCCTAGTCGCCACGACACATGTATCAATGACGAAAACTGGTTGGAACGGATAGAGTAATACCTAGAGAGGCGGAAATATACTCGAACAGAAACAAAAATATCAATGGGGTATGATATGCAGAGAGAAAAGTCAAAGAGAGGAGCTACTAATTATACCAGATATGTACATGTACCGCCCACCCACCACCAACGCCACGCTTATGCAAAAGTAAATAATAATAATAATAATAATAATAATAATAATAATAATAATAATAATAATAATTTTTTTTTTTTTTTTTTAGATCACAGCGACTTCATTAGGAGAGCAGCAAAGGCAAAATTGCCATCAGTCAGTTTCTCTCACGCACCCGACCGCGTTTCATCCCATGAACTGCCACTGCCCATCGCCATCGTCACCGGCGGATCCCTGACTCTGGTACACCTGTGAACAAGCCCCTTGATATACTCAATATTAACAGCATGGGCATTCGCCAGATGCAACACAAACTGGCCCTCATCTAGACAATCATGCCAACCCACACAATCGCCGAAGCCATGGAAAGCCCACAGGTGCTGCATTCGCACGTCCCTGTCGAGATAATGAGGTCTATCGAGCCTCTCCTCACAGGCATTGCACCAGTCCACAACCAGCTCTCCAGTTTCGTCTTCGTCCTCGTCGAAGAACTCTGCTAGGTTTGTGTAAACGGTGATTTGGGGACAGGTGTAGGTGTTCCTGGGCTGGTGCCAGAGGTCGTAATGATCGAGGCTGGGGTGCGGCACCTGGCAGTCTTCACAGGGCTCTGCTGCTGTTGCCCGCTGCTTGGGTGATGTTCCGATCTGATTTATGGAATCTTGCAGCGTGGGGCGCTGGAGTGTGAGTAGCGACGGCAGGTCCCAGTATGACGGTGCATCAACGGTCCTGGCTGAGCCTTTAAGCCATGGGAATGGCGATTTCATAGGATCCCACATTCGCATGGTCTGGCCGTTGCTGAAGTGCTCGGCAAGATGGGTTTGTCGGTCTTCCCAGGAGCGGAGGAGTTCGTCACAGAAGCCGCAGTTCCAGAATATGTTGGCGGCTGCTTGCGGCTCGTTGCGTTGACTGGAGTAGATACTACCTCCAGTGCTTTGTGCGCTAGGCTGACTGTGGGACGAGGAGCTGGATGACTGGGGTTGTGATTTGGTTAGGAGTCGGCGACAACTCTTACCTCTGCTCCACCGCGAGCCTGAGGAGCCGATTTCATCGCGCCGTGCTTCTTTAGGTTTAGAAGGTCGACTAAAGTTTTCGAGGGCCTCCAGGTGGAATCTTTGTTCATGTCGGAGCCAATCTCTCTTATTCTGACATTCGAATAAGCAAAACGTGCAATGAAACTCCTTAACCGTACTAAGTGGAGTTGTTGTCACTTTTAGAGGCAGGCGAGGCTTCTCAAAGGTAGAAGTGCAATTGGACCAAATCGATACGGGCGGTTTTGAGGTGGAGCGCTCGGTCTCCCATGTGGGAGCTTTAGACCATATCGATGGGCCGTGACCACGGATCGCTCTCCCTGCATGTGACTCTTTTGTGGAAAATCCCTGGTTACTGCGATTTGTATTGGCATGCCGATCTCGAGGTATCCGTTCGTGGTTTGTTTTCGGTTGCCGTCGCGGAAGATAATTTAGGGCTTGCTTGAAGGTTGTTGACCATGACGATGCTGGATGATTTTCGGGACTTTGAATATTGTCCGTAGTTTTGGGTTGGGTGTGAATGGAAGAGTTATTGGAATTTCTCGAGGAAGTATTGTTATGAGATGTGCGGAAATGACCCTTTAACTTGCTAAGTGTTCTGGACGTAGAATTGTGCGGTAATTCCTCACTTGGGGGTGGTTCAGGAGGAGGAGGGCTCTCAGGATTATCAGGAGATGGAGGAGGAGCTAGATTACTTGGCCTATTTGGGTAGTTATCGGGCCGGTCATTGGGAATCGCGGATGACCCAGGCGAGCGCTCCGTTTCCCGCGGAGGTTGACCGCATAGTTGCATGAAATTATGATTATTTTCAATATGTTCTTGTAGTGTCACGGACGTGTCTGAGGTGCTGCTAGAAATATGTCTCCGGAAGCGATCCAAAGCATGGGTTTCAGAACTAGAGTGTGCTGCGCTACACAAGGGTGAGTTAAATGCATCAAACAAAGATGTGGGCTTGTTCAACTTACAGAGTCTCCCCTTCTTGTATGGCTAGAGGTATATGCTTGGAGCTCTCCTGCAATTTTGGCTTCTCCTTGACGGCTTCTGCGGCAGGATTTGTATCATCCCTACTCCGGGCTGAAGATAGCGAGCGGAAAGGTCGCGAGAAGTTTGGGATCTTCCCCCAAAAACCAAGCTGCAGCCACATTGAGAGGTTAGGCGCACATAAGGAGAGTAGGAATTTGAGCAGTCGAACATTATAACTCGTTTGGCAAGGAAAATAAAGAAGAGGCTCACCCGGCGGTAGTCCTGCTGAAGTTGTATTTTGTATATTTCATCCGGGTCAAGCGATGTTTGAGGAACCTCAACTGTAAGTGCATGCCAAAATGGTTCTGAAGCGAATGCCGAAAGTTGGCTGTCTTGTTAGCTATTGAAAGTTGTTTTCCTTGAAACAACACACCGCACACTGCCTGATACCAGTGAGGTTACGAACATCTTGTAGTTGCTCGTGGGCTATCCAAGCATCATCACTAGGTGGTTGAGAGTCGTGGCCAAATGGCGAGGCCTCCTGGGGGTGCAAGCTGTCAGACAAAGCAGCACCATCGTCACATAGAGCGGCGTGGTGCCCTTCGGAGGTGGATTGCCACGAAACTGGCAACGAGTCGAGACGTGGCTCAGAGTTTCTTATCGACATGAGTAAATACTTGACATGTGTGTGAGGTGGAGATACCCTGACACTGACGGCCGGCACTCCAAAATCATCGCATCGTTTACTCACACCATAGTGTTTTGGCGTAAAGTGGAGAAGAGTTAGCCAACAAGAGAATGGTAGTTGTAGGCTTCCAAAAGAAAGTGAGAGCAAACCGGATATAAAATATAGCATTCAGAATTCGCCTGACGCCGCCGGTTTTGAATACGGTGAATCGTGGCGACTCGTAACACGGAATTCGCCTCGTTTTGTGGCACATCTCACTGGCCCAAGAGTCAGCCGCAAGGAGATCTTCTACAGTCAGAACACGTAGAGGTGTGCAAGGCTCGCAACCAGCAATGCTACGTGTTGAAGCGCTATTGGTGATGAACGTAAAGTTAGCAGGGTTTGTCAAACTGCTTCTGCTCCTCTCCGGCTTTAAGGTGTAGGCGGGCAGCGTCGAGGTGAACTACCAGTGACATTTGGCCAAACGCGCTTATCCGACCATCGTTATTTCCCGAGGAGCTTCCGCTCCACCCCCTATATCAATTGCTTCGTTTTCCACTCCACGCAGAGCTTCCTTATATGATCTTGCTGCAGGGATTATTTGATATATAAATAAACAATGAATTGTGTATGTGACGGGTTAGCACCCCGTTAGTAGTTATCTTACGTAACCAACCCACCCCTTACGCTGGTCCCTCAATTTTCGTTAGGGCCACCCTCATATTTTGGTGGCATACTAACTATCATTCTAGGGGGGCGCGTTCAAAATATCCTCATAAATAGGAAATGCAGCTTCTCATTCTTACACTGAGTATTATCTTCTTCCTCTACGCGTACAGAGCAGATATTGTCTATACAGCATATACTCATTCTATTATCATCAAGATGGATCTTCTTCTTGAACCTCCAGAACCTGCAGAACCTCCTTTTACACCTCCAAAACGATTAACCCGCGATCAACGTCGAGATATCCTTCTTCTTCGCAGTCTTAGATGGACTTATGAAAAGATCTCAAATCATCTTAAAATCACCT
>JAFEJD010002688.1:0-11929 GCA_018296065.1 Blastomyces percursus | reverse complement strand
TGAACAAGGCACACGTGAGTGCCATCTGGGCCAATCACTTCAGATTAGTCGTATCGTTGTCGAAAGAGATTTTTGCCGGGATGGCCAGATTGAGACTGAACAGAGTTGAGATGGCTGTATATTCTAATCTCATGGTTCGGCTTTGAGGAGGAAACACAAAGCTTCAGTACAACATGTCGAGGCTCACTAGTTAGTGAAAGTGAAGTTAGCATATTAGACTTATTTTGGACGGTAACAACATGATAAATAAATGTACGCACTGTAGATCACGACAGAGCCATACAGTCGATGTCACTCCATATCCTAGTTTCCCAACAATTTGATACCTGTCGTTGAAAATTTCGCCTATTCGAGCCGGGTAATACTTCTCTGCCTTATACGCCGGAAGGGTTTCTTCTTCAATATTTTCAGAGGCATCAGTCAAGTCAAAGCCGGAGCTTGGAAATGTGAGGGGAGGCCTTAGTTGGGAGAACGTCATTCTCTGGGTTCCATTAAATCGTTGCGAATACTGCGGTACGGCAGAACGTAAAGACAGACAAGGTCGGCTTCCAGAGAATGCGGACCGCACATAAAGAGAAGTAAGGGATAATTTAGCAGTCATGTCTCAAACAAGATTCTAAATCACCTACCAGTCGTGCCTTTGAAAGATTGAAAGTTTTGTTGTGCTTCTTTCTGCTAAGGGGTTTGTGATGAGACGAAGCTAGAAATTGTTACTTCTGCCAAGCCGTTTTAGCCAGAGCTCAGTACCAAAACCCCAGGAATTTTAGGTGGAAGCCAACCAATTGACAATTTGGCAGAAAAACGACGCTATTGCCTTGTATCCAGTCAGGGATAGAATCTCCAAAACGCTGTCGCCAATCCATGCAAGCTTTGCAGTGGTAGATGAAACAATTTAAAGGGCGGCGCTTATGATTGAATACGCTTCCTGGTCAACGGAATGGCTGCCTACAATATGGAAGTCTTTTGGGCAAAAATCTGTTTCACAAGCATGGGTATATAAGCAACCAATACTCCGCTGCACTAAATTCTCTCTTCCATCAAAGGACTGAATAAACCACAATTTTCCGTGATATTTCTCTGATATAAATATGTACTGAGAGTCATATTTATTTACAAAGCTCCGGTTTTTTGAGAAGCAATCCACCCGCAAAAATGAACCGCGTCGCCGCAAGGGGATTCCATACTACAGCGCAGAGAGTACTTCAATATAGTGGTTCTGTCAACCTCGGAGATGTTATTTCGACGAATGCAGATGGGGATGGGTGGTCAGACGCAGTGGACAGTGGATGCAACATGATGGAAAAAGCTGTATGTGTGCCCTGCCGCTTTTCGCTAGTGATAGCTAATAATTGTATGGGATCCTCGGATAAAACAAGCTCACATTCAGTAGGGTGCCTTTCTTTTTTTCCCTCTCGTTTATTTGTTTTCTTGATGTGTCTCGGTGTGCCAACCTCAAAATAGTGGATTTAGCTGAGGGACTTGCAGGGGTGCGCGGGCACACAGGTCGAGTAAAGACAGAAATGACTCAAAGGATGTCATTACGGTCGCGCTTTTAACCGCCACGGGGACTCGTGTCGGCAGTGCCCATTTCCACCTTGACGGTTCCTTTAAGTTCTTTCCTTCTCGTGCCGGAAAGCTGGGCGGATTTGCAGACAACTTGCAGAAAGCGGGTCTCGTGGTAGAAGAGGGAGGGCCTGAAAGGAATACTGGGGGTGCTGGTGATGAAAACTATCCGGCACAGCAATCTTCTTCAAAATAGTTATCCTGCGGAAGGCCCCTTTTGTATTGGCCTTGGAGGAATGTGCGGGGTTTAACCCTTGAGTTTTATTGGAATTTCCCCAGAAACCGAGACTACATAGACTTGAAAATCCGTCATTGATGGAACGTTCTCCGGATAATAACATTTCTAAATTCTGGAAATTATTCGGTAGAAGGGGCTTATATGAATTTTAGTAGCATTCATGCAGCATCCATCTTATCAGCCTCACACTGTCTTCAAGAGCCGCACACAACCCAGTGCTCACATGGGGCCGCAAAACAGTCAAGCCAGTCAATACGCGCCAATGATCAACCCTGGCATTGATACTCCTCGACCTTCCACCTGATATAAGAGAACAATGCCAGCTGTCAATTAGGCACCAATGCGTGGATACGAATGATCCTAGCTCGCCGCGATTTCTATTGGTGTTTTAGGCGAAGAAAAATTGATGCGGCCAGCTGTAATACCAACTGAAAAGATACTAGCATTGGTGAATAATAGCTTAATACATCGAAGATTCATGAAATCTTGAAAGGTCAAAGCCTCATATAGGAGCATGATTTGATTTGGAAGTACCCCTTCATATGATACAATAAGTGTTCCAGGCTGCTGTCTGAAGAAACATGTCCCCTCACCATATGGTACTGAAGTTCTCAGCCTCCCATCACCGCAAATTACCTGAAGAGGTCCTTAATATTCTTGACTGGAAGCCAACTGAATGGCAACGAAGATGCGATATATGCGACAATTTTCTCACGATGATTATGATGGTCTCGCCCTTACCCTACATAATTTTGCATGAGAACAACGCCAGGAATGAGCGGAAATAAAAAAGGGAATTCATTGCTACTTGGTGGTATCAGGGCTACGTACAAATGGCAGACGGCTTAATTTTGGAGAGACTTGCCGCTAGCACGGTTAATTGAGCTGGCTCCGATTCTTGCTCTTTTAGTATGCTTGGTCGAAGCCGAAGGATCCTCAGCGCTGTCATTTGTGTGTGCGAAGCTCCACTGTGCAGCATCGTGGAACTTGGCTTCATCAAACGTGGCTGATGTATCAGAATCCTCCAGGATGATAGTGGGCTCAGAGGTTGCCTCACGTTCGCATGTAGAGAGGAGTTCCGATCGTCTCTCGTTTGCAGATTTGATAAACTCGTCCCTGGGTTCCTGTGCCCAATCCCGGGCATTTCGATACGCGCATGCTCCGCTCCGAAATGTATCTGGGTTATCAGTCATCGCAAATGATCTTAGCGGGGTCATAATGTATTCAGAGCGGCCATCGCTTTCTCGAGGGGCGGTAGGATGTGTTGTGTAGAGCTTGAGTTGACCGGCTTGGTAGGTTGATGTGCTTGCAGCCTGAAAGTAACTGTTTTGCAGATGACACGGAACTGATGAGGCATGCGAGAGTTTATTCGGTAGCGGACATGTTTCTCATGGAAGGCTTGAAGGCCAAAGCATTGGTTGAATTCGAGTCGAAATTGACGAAATTTTGGCTGAGTGAATCATTTCTCGAATGTGTTCAGAACGTTTATGACACGGCCACCCCGATGCCTCCTGGGGTGAAAAGTGCTGTGGTTCAAACTGCTACGAAGCACCTGGAGTCCCTCTGGCAAAAAAAGCCGTTTCAAGACATTGTTCGGGAAAATGGCGACTTTGCGGTGGATATGATTGAAGAACAAGTTAAATCGGAGGGGATTCTACATATATAAATCTTCGCCTGTCCAGTGTCGCCGCCCGAGACCGTGGCATGGTATGCTGACGGAGATGCTACAGGCTACGGTATGGCCCATCCGATCATGAAGAGCAATATAACGTCTCAAAGTTTAGTCATTTGTTCTTGCGCAGTGCCTTTACCTCGCGGTTTTTGACATCTTCTGCTGGCAGGTATCTTGTGAGGGATTATTCCGTCTAGTCGCTTGGTGTAGGTGTGATCACCGTGCTGATCCCGATGTATAGTGGCGCGTACTACTGGTCCCAGTTCTTTGTTTTGGAGGGCGGGGGTGGGGGGTGTCTCTCAGGGTATCAATCGCCTGGCTTTGTCTGTATTTATGTACACCTCCACCTCCTCTTCCAAGGTTTCGGCCAATTCTCACCCGCTATTCAAGGTGGGGCAGATCACATGTCAAAACAATCTACTCTTTCATTTTATGGTCTACCAATATCTAGGAATAGTGTAGAAGATCATAACATAAGACAAGAAGACTGAAAACGAACGAGTCTTCTGTCACCCGGCTACTTGAACGCGGGTGAGTTTTACCTCCTGAATAAATTGTTCTTCGCCTTTGGCTACAGGAACTTCGTTTTCGAGGCCCGTTTCAAACGTATATTGATCAACTGATTGCTCGTATCCGCGTTCAATGCAGAAACAGTCCATAGAGTAGAAGTTGAACTAGAATTCATCAATATATACCTTCCTGCTTAAATCTACCACTCGATTTTCTCCTGCTGTTCCAACTTCTCGACCCGGCACGCATGCAGAGGTGCATTGCAAGTTCCTGATGCTCCTGTAGAAGGGATGCGAATCTGTCAAATTTCTGCAGCTTCTCCAGCCTCTGCACTGCCAACCACAGAATCCGGTCGGCGAGAGGATCATCAGAGGCCTTATAACCCATATCTGTCTCCACGATCTCCAGCAGATCGCATACAACCGTATCAGAGTAGCTAGAGCCCATTTCATCCAAGCTCTTGTAGATTATCTTCGCTGCCGCATCCTGCATTCGAGGACAGAAAAGTCTATCGCCGAGTACATATACTCGCACATAGAGAGGTATGATCGTTTCATGCAATTCAGACGTCCCTGACCCGTTCTCCCATCCATCTCGATAGAGCCACTCGATAAAGAAACCGAAGGTAGCGGGTTGAACATCCTCAAGTTCCACTTTCTGCTCTTGGCCTTCAGTAAAACGATCCCGTTTCAAAGCAGCTTTGAAATAGGAGGAGGCTTTAACTAAAAGGCGTGAGTGTAAGTGGAAGGTTCGGGCTGAGTCAGAGGGACCGACGATGACGGGAACACTTGGTGATGATAGATATCTACACGAGTGACGATGAGCTTTAATTGTTTGATGCAAGAACATGTAGAACGTAGTTCTCACTCTGAAAACTTTTCCTCATCGGGATCAACGAGGGCCGGGGAACTGGTCGGCGCCAAAGAATCCTCCGTGTCGGAGGGTGGCATTATGTAGCGGTAGCTGTAACAAATAACTGGCGTTGGGTGAGAATGAACAAGAATAGAAGGGAAAGGTTGTGTGGAAGTGCGTGCGCAGCAGAAGATATATATACCTGTGGGAGACTGCCTGCACGGGCCATCGCTTGCCATTGAATGGGAGGGTGGAAGCTAAGGTTTGGATTGGGGAAGACTAACGAGGATCGGCGGAAGCCTGCGGTCCGTCTACTAAAAGCAATTACGGTAATATTTCCTACTGTACAGCACAAACTACATTATTCGAAGTGCCACTAACCCCGTAGATCCTGTTCTGTGCATGCAGTTATGGCCTGACCGTTCGGGGCCTACAATTACGAAGTAGTAGATCAATAAAGTTAAGAACCTTCTCCATTCTGCTTGAGTTAGTGGCGGGAGATTTGCAGTGACTCCTCAGCCACCGGGGGGTGCTCCCCCAGCCGTGAAGATCCATCCAATCTTTCTACTATTATTTGCGGAGCGTAGCGTAGCAATATCTTAGGTGGTTCGAAAATTCAAAACAGAGTTTACGCTAGTCATATTGCAATATTATTGGCTCTCGTTCGTGCACGCTCACGTGATATAGATCTCACTTGCCTGTTACGTGATTTGTTTTGATTTTGGCATTGGCATCATGTCCACGCGTTGTAATGACAACTACTTCTCGTTCTCTGCGGCTCTATATTATATGTTTGGCTTCTAGAAATATTTTGAGTGCTGCGGAACTAGGTCCTGTGGCAATTTTCTTGATATTTGCAGTGTATTTACAGCTTATTCTGTTTTTAAATCTTTTACGGCTTCGTCTGCTAACTTGACATGGATAGCAAGACCTGCTCTGGATGCCGTCTTCCTCTGACTCTTGACTTATTTACATCTAGTCATTCATTAAAATCCTCTTTTGCAACTTGCAAGCTTTGTTGTGATCGCGTTGCGGGTTCTAGAGCTCGAAAACGCTCTGCCAGCACTGCTCGGCTTCTTGCAGAATCTACGGAATCCTCTCGCTCTGCCTCTGGAACTATACAGTTACCGCAAACGCCTCCGCTACCATCGCCTCCGCTACCATCGCCTCCGCTACCATCGCCTCTTGCTCCAGGGTCAGCTTTTCACCGTCAAGCCCGGGGTAAACATCCTCTATCTCCTGGCTATTATCATCGTGGAATTCACAGTTCGGACCCTCCTTCGCTTGCAGACGCACGCCGTGAACAAGGTGTCATTCAACGGGCTCATCGAGTGGCTAGACGCCATGATGAGGAGCCATCCCCGACACCCTCATTAAGTGTTTTACGTGTGGCTAGAAGACGGTCACAAGAACAGCAATCTGTCTCTCAAAGTCCGCAACTTCCTGTATCACAGACATCTGACATAGAGTTAATGAATCTGCAACCGCAACAGAGCATTTCTCATTCTGAATTTCCAACACTCTCTGCAGTGGAGGTTCTTGCTGCTAATGTCGCCGCTGCAGATCCACCGTTGAACATGAACAGTCCTACCGTGCTTCAGGATCCAGCATTGACAACGAGGGATTGGGAGTATGTTCAAAACTTTCATAGATCACTTGCAGGTCATACAATGGAGAGCTGCATTCGCTGCAATCGTACATGGTTTGATTTGCATTTGAAACACGATGTATGCGCACGTTGTCATAAGCTTGACAGGAATTTAGAACAAGATGAGCCGTTTTTCTATTCTCTAGAAAACAATCTATATCCGGGTGATGTGCCCAATCTACCCTCTCTTTCGCAGGTTGAGGAGATGCTTATTGCCCGTGTTCATGTGTTTGTTGAGATTCGCCAGGTTCGCGGACAGCAGTACAAGTATAAGGGCCGTGTCATTAACTTTTTACGAGACACCGGTCGAGTCTATAATGCCTTACCACTCCTTCCCAAAGACCTTGATATCGTGCTTTTACGGCCATCGAATACGAACACCGATCCCCGTCTCAGTCACCAGTTCCGCAGGGATTTCATGGTATGTAAGAGAAATATTCTTGCTTGGCTTGCTTTTCTCCGCCGCAATCATCCTGGGTACATTGATATCAGCATAAATCAAGACGCTATCAATGCATTGCCTGAGGAGGAGGATGTCATCGATCAGCTGATTATTGAGAATATTGAAGATGCACAAATTGATGAAGATTTCAATTCAGATGATATTGATAACCCTCCTGAGTGTGCGGCTGTTCCTGATGTTCTTGCTCGTAACGAAGAGATCGAGCAGCTTCATCAAGAATTCAAAGAGATGCAGAATTCACGACCGCAATCTCAACCGCAATCTCAACCGCAACAGCTACAGCAACATCTTACACTGCCATCCTTCCGCAATACTCCTCTCGACGAGTTCAATAACAGTCATCCTCTCCTGTCTTGGGCTTTTCCTACCCTTTTTCCATACGGTGCCGCCGAATTTACGCTTCCGCGCCAGCGTACCATTGAATACACTGAGTATGTCAGATTCTTGATGCAGTATAAGGATGGACGATTTGCCAGACACCCACGTTTTCGTTATGTGATATTCAACACTCTATTTCGAAAGCAAGTAGGGATTCGTGGCAAGTTTTGGTATAGACAAAGCACTTCCGCGCTTAAAGATCTTTCTTTTGAAGATTTACAGAGAGCATCCGTTCTGGGGTCAGAAAAGACATCAGCTGCAGGGCTATGTTAAAAATCTAGGATCTCCTCATCTTTTTCTCACTCTTTCAGCTGCTGATTATCATTGGGATGATCTAATGCGGCTCCTTCCTAAATACGAAGATTGGAAAGCTGGAACTGCATCACAACGAATTAAAATATCTCGTGAAAATGTTCGTGATAACCCCGCAATTCTCGCTCACTGGTTCCATATCCGTTACGTTACGTTTAAGAAGGAGGTGTTGGATAAGAAGTTTCAAATCATTGATCACTGGGATCGCTATGAGTGGCAAGGCCGCGGGTCAACTCACAATCATGGAGTGTATTGGATCAAGGATGGATGGGACCCTGAGGTCGCTCAGCTAACTCCTGAGGCCCGTCAGGCATTTGCGGACCATTGGGGCGTCTTCATATCAGCAGACAACCCTCAGCCTGGCCGTACAATACATCCTGCGGATGAACGCTCTGCAATATCTCTAGCTTTCTCCGATCATTTCAATTCGATTGCGTTCCTTTCTTCCATCGTTAATCATGTTCAACGCCATCATTGCAGTGCTAATTATTGCCTCCGCAAGAACAGAACAACTGGCATGGAGACCTGTCGTTTTCACTTTCCCATGACGGTTCGAGAATCTGCGGTCATTAAAAAACCTATAGGCAGTAGCTACTATCGTCTATTCTCACGCCGCAACGATACGCTTCTCAATCACTATAATCGTGCAGTCATTATGGGTTGGCTGGCAAATATTGACATTGCTCCCTGCACCGGATCTCAAGCTGTACTGGATTATTTAGCAAAATATGTGTCAAAAATTGAGAAGGAAACCGAGTCCTACGCGGACATTGTCAAGAGAGTTTTACGAACTGCACATCAACAGAACCCTCTGCTGTCCACGGTCACTAAGCTGATGAATAGACTTATTGCAGAACGAGACTGGTCAGCTCAAGAGATCTGTCATCTGATTCTTAATATTCCTCTTCAGAGTGGTTCTCGTATCTCCATAAGTATTGACTGCCGTGTGGAGAATGAACATCGACAGATCTATAACATTGAAGATGGAAACCTTGAGCGGGGACAGTCACTTCTTACTAAATACAAGATGCGCCCTTCGTTCATGGAGGATATCACCTATCTTCAATATTTGCAATACTATGATCATCGTTCTCTGACCAATCCTCGCTTGCGGACCCGTGCAAAAGCTCGAGTGTTGATATTCCATCCAATTTACAGGCCTCTAAGCCATCCGGAGGACTACGCTCGTGTCAAGTTACATCTACACTACCCCTTCCGCACGACCGATGACCTTAAAGTGATTGATAATCTCACATTCCCTGACTTTACAGGCGCATATGAGTTCTGTAAAAACGCTCACAATCATCCGCCGGATGCTTACGGGGACGATATTCCAGAACCAGAACCTGAAGTTGATGATGACCGGCAGCCTCCTGAGGAGCCAGAGATTGCAAATTCTTGGAATGATCTTGCAGCTCTACTGCCTGGCAACACTCACAACATTACTGAGCAGAGAGAGGATTTCATCGGCAATCGTCCGTTTGATCGTGCGTATAATTGGTCTCTACATATTGGAAATCATCCTGATTTGGATACAGAGTTTTGGAACCAGATGAAGGAGCAGTATCCTGTGGATGCTGCCTTTCAGTTCTCCGGCTCGTCCGAAGGTTTGGAGTCGGATCAGAAACTTCTGTTTGATCTGGTTACGGACCACTATCGCAGCTATTTAAATGGAGGCGCTGTGAAACCTCTTCTAATCAATCTAGATGGCAAGGCTGGCACTGGTAAAACCTATGTGATTTCAGTGCTGTCCATGGCGCTGCAGAATATGGCCGCAGAATATGACCGTCCAGTGCCCATTGTTCGGGCCGCTCCAACCGGAGTTGCGGCTCATACAATCAGTGGTCGTACCTTGCATTCCTTATTCCGTCTTCCTATCAAGTCTGTTGCTAGGTTTGAACTTCCCAATCCTCAGACTCTGCAAGCTTTACAGGCGAACATGCGAGGAATCCGCTACATCATCATTGATGAGAAGTCAATGATTGGAATCCGCCAGCTCAGCTGGATCGATCAGACCTGTCAGGCAATATACCCCGAGAACCGTAATCTCTCTTTTGGCGGCCTCAGTGTCATTCTTGCCGGTGATTTCTATCAGCTACCTCCCGTCATACAGAAGCCGCTCTTTTTCAACCAGCAGTTGGATAATATTGATGATATCAATGGCCGCAATGTATACTTCAAGTTCAATAAGACCATTAAGCTTTCGGTTATCCGTCGTCAGGAGGGAGGGGATCCAGAGGCAGTAAGATTCCGCGAAGTCCTCGATAGTCTTCGTGAAGAAAAGGTTACTCTAGATGATTGGAGGTTTCTTACTGGCCGCATTCAGACACTCATTCCACTGGAAGTGCCGCAGTTTGCGGATGCCATTCGAATCTACTCAAGAAAGGATTCTGTTCACGCATACAATCTCCAGGCAATCATTGACTCTCGTCAACCCATTGTTAATGTCAATGCAGACAACAGTATTGCTAGAAATGCGGAATTACCGTCAGATCAAGCAGGCAATCTGCATCAACTTCTTCCATTATTTATCAACTGCCGGATTATGCTTACTGCTAACATTTGGACAGAACGTGGTTTGGTTAATGGCGCTCTGGGCTACGTCCGCGACGTTGCATGGAGCCCGCAAACCATCAGCCCTCGAGAAGAGAGCCCGTTCGCACTGCTGGTGGAGTTTGATAAGTATGACGGCCCAGTTTACGTACGATCTAGCCAAGGCTACAGGCTAGTTCCTATCTTCCGCGCTCGCCACGAGTTCACTCTTGACAACATTACCTGTACTAGAACGCAATTCCCTGTAACTCTTGCCTATGCAATCACAGTTCATAAATCGCAAGGCTTGTCACTTGATAAAATTGTTCTGAACATTGCAAAGAAAGACTTCGCGGCTGGCTTGACTTACGTCGCTGTGTCACGGGTTAAGTCCTATCAAGGATTGCTATTTGAGGAGTCATTTGATTACTGCCGATTTCGCAAAGAAGAGTCGAGCACTATGAAAATGAGGCGTTTGGATGCAGAACGGCGAGAGCCGCAACGTGTAGGTTATAAGATCATGCTGTCATTCTCTTTACTAATGTATTCGCAGCTTATTGCAGTTTCACCATCCTCATATCTCTCCATCGATGACTTTGACTTGCCTGTTCAGAGTTCTTTGCCTGTAAGGGTCTGAAGCTCTTCATCCGCAAGATCTCAGAGTTCTTATTCGCTGCTGCTCAGGCCATGAAAAATATGACCAGAATGAGAAAACCCTCACCCGGTGAGTTATTTAAAGAAAGAGCCTGTTCCCAGTAGCAAATCTAACAGCAGTATAGCCCGCATCCTCTCTCCCCCTCCCGTTGCTGGTCCCTCGACCAGTGCTCGTTCCCGGCCCCCCTCTGCCCGTGCTGCTGTCATAATAGCTCGCGCAGTTGGACGGCTCTGGCCGAGACCCTGACGGGCAAACCGTCAGGAGAGACTCTTGCTCTCCTCGCAATGCCCCGCGTTCGCGCGGTGGATCTGTGGGAGGGCAAGACTCTTAATCTGAGCCGTCCTGTGAACCGGGAGGCGGCGCTTCTTCAGTCGCGGGGTAAGATCGCCAAAATGCCTTGCAAGAACTGCGCCTGGGGCGAAGGCCCATTCAAGACTTGCGTCGGTCTTCAAGATCACTGTCGAGAGGCGTGTGCTTGCTGCCACGATAGCAGCATGGGGAGCCGTTGCTCCTATCATTTGAGTAAGTCTATGAATCAATGATTAAGTTAGCAATAATTGAATGAATGCATAGACAATCGCACGACGAGACCAGAGGAGGAGGGAAAGGGAAAGGGGAAGGCGAAGGAGATGATGGAGGAGGGGGAGAAAGAAGAGGAGGAAGATGAAGACGAAGAAGAAGAAGATGAAGAAGAAGAGGAAGAGGAGGAAGAAGTGGTGATGCCAGCGGCCAAGCCGCAAAAGAAGAAAGCGAAGAAGGTGAAGAAGGAGAAAAAGGAGAAGGAGAACAAGAAGCCCATTGCGGCTGTTAAGAAGAAGGAAGCTCCCTCCTCCCGCAAACGTCCCGCTGCTGCTCTTGCGCCCTCCCCGGCCTAACGTCGACTTCCTCGATGCGAAAGATGTTGAGATAGAGCGCCTGCGCCGCGAGAACGCCTCTCTTCGGGGAAAAATAAGTCATATGCAGCGCCTCCTGGAGATGGCGATTGATTTTGCTAAAGATGTTTAGACACTTCCGGCTCTTTTTTGTTTTTTAAATTAAATATGATGATTTACGGGGGGGGGGGGGGTAATGATGATTATGATCCAAAATATTAATATTTTTGCGGC
>JAFEJD010002679.1:0-14748 GCA_018296065.1 Blastomyces percursus | reverse complement strand
TTTGATCGAGCGGTCGGGGTTTTACGTGGTGCAATTATCAACAATAACAAACAAAAAGAAATGAATAAATTGATCCTTTTGTGGGACGGAATGACCCATATTGGCGCGGTGGTGGGCGAACTACTAAAGATAAAAGCTTGGACTGCTGAAATTTTCCGATCATCGCCCTCCTTCATGCGCAGTACAACTCTTCTGGCCCCTATTCTTTCCTATTGTCATTCAGGTACTAATTCCATCTATCAGGTTTTCCTCTGGAGAAGCTCTTGAAGAAAATGGCATCTACATCGAATTCAATCGATACGTTATTGAAGTACGCCTACTCGCTACGACTGTATGGGAGGTATTTGAACAGGTTTGAAATTCGTATTTTATTGTTGGCAAATACTCCTAGAAACATTCCCCTTCCTCATTCTCACCAGTGGCATCACAATATTAGCGAACAATGGAGAAGCCTCGCTGCTAGATGGGTTTCCGTAGGTAGAGCGCACCTCGCTTCGGAAACGCTTTGAAGGGAAGCAGAGTATTACATGTGCGGTAACTACACTGTGAGCGCTTGCTAGCGCTTCATCTAGTCCGTGGAAATCAATTAGGTGCTCAGGCGATTACCTACATCGGCGTTTCCAAGCTATCCTACCTTGCTTGCTAGCAAGTTCTGAAGAGCCTTCGCAGTGCTAGATACGTGTTTTACACCAGGGGCTCACATGCCAAAGCATACTTCCCTTGGAAGTACCCGGACCTCGAGATTGAACAAGCGGGATTTGTCTCCAGAGAAGAAATCGAATATTTTTGACTCTCCTTTCAATTTTGTCTGGTGTCTATACGGAACGCTTGCAGATTCGAGCGCGCAACCGCAGGCTTTCTAGAGTTTCCGGAATGACTCATAAACCCGTGTCTATTGATAGATATAAATTTTAATATCATAGCACTTTGTAACAGTATGCTCTTGGGTGTGCCAGTCAGTTGTTCTTCCCACTTATATGGCCCAATACTTTGATGCTTAATGTATGACAATTGGGCAACCGTTTATGTGTATTGATAGTTACCTTTAGTATATATTCTTAGTCATTCCTAGAGCTATCTTAGCTATTGATTCTTCACACACTGTCTCCAGCTCCTCACAAAACATTCCTCATTTCAGGGCTCAGAGGAGTTGGTTGCCGGCCTGAGATGGAACAGAAAGCCGTTGAGACCGGACTGCGTGTTTGTCTTGTTTGCAGTCATCACCAAGCTTGACCTCGTTACCACTGAACAGCGCCAAACCAGCACTCTTCTTCAACAAAATCTCCGTTCTTGATACCCGCTGAGAGAGTTACTAGTTACTTTCATTTTTCAGTTTACTGAAATATAATCTCAACAGATGCAACAGTCCTGGCGTCGGAATCGCTAGAAGTCTCCTCGCCATGGCCCTTTTCGGCTCCACAACCACCAGCACCGCTACGGCCAACACGGCCGGTGACCTCTCGAAAGATGTCGCCCTCACCTCCCCCCCCGAAGATAGCGTCTCACATCTTGCGTTCTCATCAGTGAGTGATCATCTTGCCGTGGCGTCATGGGACAAGAAGGTCCGCATATACGAAATCAACGAACAGGGTCAGAGTGAAGGGAAGGCGTTTTTTGAACATGAAGCTCCTGTCTTGAGCTGCTGTTGGGCTCCCGTGAGTAGTTCCAAAATATAAGATATTCATGCAAACAAAACGCGTGGTAACCAATTTACACCATCCAGGACGGTACGAAAGTTGTTGGCGCCGGCGTCGACAAAGCCGCGCGCATGCTCGACCTACAAGCCAATGCGACAACCCCCGTTCAAGTCGCCGCCCACGACGCCCCCATCAGATGTTGCGCAATGATACCAAACCCAGGCAACTCCGCCCAACCCCTCCTCGTAACAGGTTCATGGGACAAGAGCGTTAAATTCTGGGACCTGCGCCAGTCGACACCGATCGGCACGCTCGAGTGCCAGGAGCGCGTCTACACCATGGACGTAAAAAACAAGCTACTCGTCATCGGCACTGCCGATCGCTACATCAACATCGTCAACCTCGACCAGCCCACCAAGTTCTACAAAACCATGCAGTCGCCGCTGAAATATCAGACGCGCGTCGTCAGCTGCTTCACGGACGCCACGGGCTTCGCCGTCGGCTCCATCGAGGGCCGCTGCGCCATCCAGTACGTGGAGGATAAGGATTCCAGCTCCAATTTTAGTTTCAAATGCCACCGCGAGACCCCGCCGAATACGCGCGACGTTAGTAATGTCTATGCCGTCAACTCGATTGCATTCCACCCCGTGCACGGCACGTTTAGCACGGCGGGCAGCGATGGGACGTTTCACTTCTGGGATAAGGATGCCAAGCATCGACTGAAAGGGTATCCGTCGGTAGGCGGGACGATTTCCAGCTCCGCGTTTAACAAGACAGGGAATATTTTTGCATATGCGGTTAGTTATGATTGGAGTAAAGGGTACACGAATAATACGCCGCAGACGCCGAATAAGGTCATGATGCACCCTGTGATTCCGGAGGAGGTTAGACCACGTCCAGGCGCGAGGCGGACGAGATGATATGGTCAGTTTTTGGCTTCCTTTTTTTTTTTTTCTTTTTTTTTTTATATATTTATTTACGAAGAATAAAAACAGAAATTAAAAAACATTTTAAATATATTCTAAACCGGACCCCCGCAGCGAGAGCTTTTGTTAGTGAGCGGAGGACTGTTCTATCCTTTCTACCCTTTTCTTCCCCTCGCCTCCCCACACCGTATATAGAATGCAAAATCCCTGTGTGATGGCGAACACACGGGACACGGGTCACGGGTCAAACATCCAGTCCGTCCGTACGGTAAGATAGGGTATGATAGGCATTTTTCTTTTCACTTGCGAGAAGGGGTTTCCGTAAATTGTTAGCCCCATCTCCTACCCCCAGGAAAGGACTTACCGCCTAGCCAAACCCAAACCTACTTAGAAAGGATACGATGATGAGCTTCGTTTTATTATTTACCCCATATACAATTATGCCAACAAAAGAAGGAGAAAAAAAAGTAGGTAAGGCGTTATTGCTATATCTGAGCAGGTCAGGGGAACTAGGGGAACAACAGGGAAATCCGGAGATCGTTTATTTTGGGATCATGCTGTTCATGCGGGCTTATTTTATTTTATTTTACCCTTCAATTTTGTTGATTCCAAGTCGCCATCATTTAGCTAGATAGATAGTGTTTCATGATACCATCCTCCTTTCCTTTTTCTATTAACTATTTATTCATTGTTCAAACTGTAGGGCACTGGGGCAAAAGTGATCAATCACCACCAGGCTAAATGAACCATTCCATGTAAGCAGCACAAACATTTTTTTTTCCTTTTTTTTTTAAAAAAAAAAAAAACTTTTTTGTAGATGTTTTAGGGGACAAAATGACAGCTAGCAACCTCCGATGTCCTTTCGGTTGATTTACAGAGTAGAGTACATACATGTACCTTGCGCTCTGATATCTTCTCGTTAATGATATTGCCGGCTTCCTTACCTTGCTCAGAATGGCAGTTAACTTCTTAATAGGAGAGAACGAGGAGAGTAGAATAGTTGAAAGCCTGACCTATGATGAAATTTAACTAACTATAGTGCAGGTAAAGACACAATCTTAAAAGAGAAGAAAAGTCGATTGCCATCAGAGTCACGGCAAAGCACATCGCAATAGAAAGGACAATGCAAGGATTATCTAGGCCTGGTCTTATGGAAGCGGGGAAAAACAAAATTATCACATAAAAATCGCAACAAAAGACATTTAACAAACTCCCCATACTACCTTGAAGACAAGCAGGGTAAAAAAAAGAAAAGAAAAGAAAAGAAACCTCTAGATAGTTTATTCTCAAAGTCTCAAGAATTGGAAATCGTAGTCTGCGCAACTCCATCTGCCAGCTTCTCAACAGCATCCACCGCCGCCTCAGCGCCAGCAGCATCACCACCACCCTGCTTCTTATCTTTATTCTTATTCTCCTTCTTCTTCGCCTTAGTCGCTGCCTTCTTCGCCAACGCCTTCGCAGCCTCCTCCTCCTTCTTCAACCTCTCCGCTTGCGACCCCCCAAACATCTCCCGCCACTCATCTGCCTTCTTCGGATCGATCTGCGAAAACAAATACTTGGCCTTCCCAATCTTATGGCCCGGTTTGATCAGCTCTGGTTTCCACCCTTCGTCCTTCAGGTCGTCTAGCGACGGGATATTCGCGAAAGTCACGTTGAGCTGTTCGAGAATCGATGCCGAGGTCGCTGGCAGGTACGGGCTGAAGATGCTGGAGATGAGGTAGATAAGGTTGACGACAATGCCGACGACGGCGGCGGCGCGCTCGGGCTCGTTGGCTATCAAGGAGTTATCGAGCTTGTTGGACTGGATCAGGCCGTTGCCGACCTCGACGATCTTCATGGCTGTCCCGACGCCGGAGCGTAGGTGCACGCTTTCCATCTCCCTGATGTATTGGCGGAGTAAGGTGGTGATTTCCTCCAGGGTGGGTTTGAAGGGTTCCGTGACGGTGAAGTCGGGGACGATGGAGCTATAGGCTTTCGGGCTTGCGACTAGCTTGACCATGCGGTTGACCAGGTTTCCCAGCTTTGCGAGGAGTTCGCTGTTGTTGGCATCGACGAAGGAGCGCCATTCGAACTGTGTATCGCCGGTTTCTGGCCGGTTCTTTAACAGGTAGTACCGCCAGACGTCTGCCGGGACGCCTGTTTCCTTTGCGTTGTTACCGAAGACACCGATGCCACGCGACTTGCTGAATTTGCCACTCTCGTAGTTTAAATATTCGGTTGTGCTAAGGTGGTGGAGCTTGGTCCATTTATCCCTTGTTCCAATTTGGGTGCCTGGGAAGATGACGCTGTGGAATGGCACGTTATCTTTGCCGAGGAATTGGTACAGTTGGACATTGTCCGGATCCCGCCACCAGAGCTCCCAGTCCGGAGTGTAGTTTGCAGTGATGGAGGGATATCCGATACACGCCTCGAACCAGACGTAGAGGACCTTCTTCTCATATCCTTCAAGGGGGACCGGGACGCCCCATTTCAAATCTCTGGTGATACCGCGATCCTTCAGGCCCTCTTTTAACCATGACTCGGTAATCACACGACTGTTTTTAGGCCAGTCCCCCTTTTCAATTGCAGGATGAACCCATTCTTCGATTTCCGGTTGCAGCTTATCAAGCATGAGGTGGATGTGCTTCGTACTACGGAGGACAGGAGTCGCACCGTCAAGCTTGCACCGGGGGTTTTTTAGATCAAAGGGATCCAAAAGGTGCCCGCATTTATCACATTGGTCTCCCCTCGCGTCATGATATGCGCAGCGTGGGCATTCGCCCTCAACGTAGCGGTCCGCGAGGAACGAGTCATGTTTCTCACAGAAGGGGTGTTCGGCGGTCTTTTCTTCTAGAAATCCATTCTCATACAGCCTCTTGAAGATCTTCTGGGAAATTTCCGTGTGTTGTGCCGTCGGTGTGCGGCCGAAGACATCAAAACCAATCTCAAACCACTCGTAGACCTCCCGGTGGAGTTTGTTGTATTTTGCGCAGAGTTCCTCGGGTGTCACACCTTCCTCCAGCGCCTTGGTTTCTGTTGTTGTGCCGTACTCATCGGTACCGCAGACATATAGCGTAGGTCTGCCACATGCCTTCTGGTATCTGGGGGGATATTAGTTTCCTTTCTTTTGCTTTAATATAGGGCTTGGGGAAAGCTGGTGCGGGTGGGGCAAATACCTTGCGAATACATCTGCGCTGAGGACAGAGCCGACAATGTTGCCCAGATGGGGAACGTTGTTTACGTAGGGCAGAGCGCTGGTGATGAGGATATTCCTCTGACCCTTCTTGGGGAGGATCTTTTCTTCCGTCGTCATGGTTCGCGTATTTGCTGGTGGTTATGTTGGTTGGTGGAAAGAAATATTTTGGCGGGGTAAAAAAATATTTATGTTCAAATTGAAAAAGGTTTGAGTCATTTCTGCGCTGGCTCGATTCTTCCCCTCACCAACTGAACTGTGATTCCAAGCCGCATCTTCGACGAACGCCTTTCTTGTGACCACGGCAAAGTTACGGCCCCTACAGTTTCTGAGTCGTATATGTAACATATATAGCATATACCTACAGCTGCTACCACTTGCCATTGCTTCCTCTTATACGGCTTGGACAATGGATCACGACCTGCTAGACAGCCTCCTGGACCTAGAGGAAGGGTTCTACAAGGAGGGCTACGAGCTGGGAACCACCGACGGTGCCCGAACTGGCTACAGTGAAGGCAGCGTATTCGCTGTGGAGAAGAGTTTCGAGAAGTTCCAGGAAATAGGCAGGCTATACGGCAAAGCTATCATCTGGGCCAAAAGATTGCCAGGGGACCACGGTTTCCTGCACCTAGCATCGACTTCAACCACTATATCTCAACCGGATACCTCCGCCATATCATCTACTTCTTCCTCCTCGAAAGCACAGGGTCCTGATAACTTGAACGATACGGTAGATACCCCCAATTCGGGCACTACACATACTCCCGCCACTCCTTTGCCCGGCTTACCCCCACTACCCCGCAACTCCCGTCTGGAGAAACACATAGCCAGCCTCCTCTCTCTCGTCGACCCGCTCGCGCTTTCTATGGAAAATTCTGAAGATGCCATTGAGGATTTTGATGAACGGTTGAAAAAAGCCTCGGCAAAGGTGAAATTGATAGAGAGGATCCTGGGCGAGCAGAATACCAGTGATGGCTCGCCCGTTAGCAATAATAAAAATAATAGCCGGGAAGGAAACCGCCCTGTTGATGGGGATAGTATTGAGGATTTTGGGACGCTGCCGGCGAGGATGCAGATTAAGGATTGAAGTTGTGGTTCGGATTCATGAATTGGATTGGCCCCTTTCTTCTCTTAATTTTGGGAAAAAGAGAGCTGTTAATAGAGATGCGGCTGGGTATGGAATCCGTTCCGACGCGAGACAGGTTGGACTCCGTGCATATGTCGGGGAGGGTCTGAAAATAGGGGATCAGAATGCCTTAGTCCTGTGGAGAGAACGCTGGGAAGTTCTCATGGGCCGTTCAACTATTTATTTAAAAACCCTTCCAACGGAATGCTAGCTATGGCCGGCCTAGCTAACGAGGGGCGTGAGCTCTGCCAATATTAGCTCCCTCCTTTGGCTGTATCTTAGATATGGCTACAGTTGCTAGTGCTCGGAGAGGAATTGATGTGGTACGGCTTCTACATCAAGCGCCTCATTGGCGGGTGACCCGAGCTCGGGCCCTCATGGGGGTTAGTTATGACC
Source organism: Blastomyces percursus (assembly GCA_018296065.1). Classification (NCBI taxonomy): domain Eukaryota; kingdom Fungi; phylum Ascomycota; class Eurotiomycetes; order Onygenales; family Ajellomycetaceae; genus Blastomyces; species Blastomyces percursus. The sequence goes on along the minus strand of JAFEJD010002679.1, from coordinate 7,491 downwards.
TAAGATACAATGGCTTGAGGGGGAGATCTAGCAAGCCTTATATTTTGATTTGGCCTATTGGCGCAGGAATTACTGGAGAGTCATGTACAATTTGAACATAACCGAATCAATCCCCTTCTCCTTTCTTAACTCCAAGAACACGTCCTGAGAAATACCACACTATATACCATCAGCGGCGCAATTACCATAATATTATATCCCCATTCATAGTTTCCATATCCCAAATCATAAATAACACAAAAGGGATCCCAAAACAAGACGCATCGCCAGGCTTCACACATCTTACCCTAGACTCCTAACCGCCATCGCAAACGCGCCTTCCCTCGTCGCATGGCCCCCAATAAACCCATTCGCATGCACAAAGACGGCACCAGGAGGTACCACCACACTCGCCTCCTCACTCGCCAACACTTTATCCAGATCCTCATCCCTAACCCCACACCACGCCTCCGGCAACGGCTTCCTTGACTCAAAACTCGCGTCCGTGACCGGTACACACTGCACGCGCCACTTGGCTTCCGGCGCCGTCCTTTCAGGGTACAGCACGTAATACACCTGTCTCAGATCCGCACCAGTTTTCCCAGCTTCTGCCGCGGCCGCCTCCTCCAGCGCGTACAAATGCTCCTTCCACGGCAACCCCGCTGTGGGCAACACAAGGATCTGCCCCGAGGCATGCGTGTCAAAGCGTGCCTTGTACGCCTCGCTCACCGTCGCGCGCGCAGGGAGCCAAGAGCTACTCGCAACACGCAGTTTGCGCAGGAACGCACCGCCAATGAATTTACTCGCGTTCTCGAAGAGGGCGTCTTCGTCCTGTGGCTCTGCCGCGGTGGGGTCTGGATGGTTCAGATCGCCCACGAGGGCGCCGAGGTTGATGCCGCCGTCGCGGAAGCGTTTCTGCAACCCGGCCGCCGCGAGGGCGGCGCTGTCGTAGACGGAGATACCGTTGTCGTTCGCGTCGAGCGCCTCGATGAAGTCTGTGTATAGTTTTTCGTACAGGGTGGCTACGTCGGGGTGGTCGACTGGGAGGGAGGTGTGCTGAGCTATGATGGCTTTGCCGAAGTGGAGGTAGATGAGGCCGGCGGAGGAGAGTTTTGTGGTGTGTTGCGGGAAAGTGGTTGTGAAGGATCGCTGGTGGTGGTCGTAGCGGTTGCGGGCGGGGTCGTATTCGCCGCCGACGTCGACGATGGTGTGGCAGGTGGCTAGGAGGGAGGGGTCGCGGGTACGGATGAGGGGGGAGGAGGTGTAGGTTGGTAGGAGGCGGAGGAGGTAGACGGCTAGGGCTTCATCGGCGTGGAAGTGGCCACTGGAAAAATGGTTAATTATATAGAACTGCGTTTGGCGCGTGTAGGTCAGGGCGTTGGGATGTTTACTTGTGAGTCCCGATTGTGGGAGGTGAGGTCCTGAGCCTTTTTGCAGCGGTTTCTTCGGCCATCCTGAACAAGGAACGTAGACGGAGCATACAACAGAGGCCGGGAAAATTATCTGGTTATTGTTGTATGAAAGGAGTTGCAGCTCATGTCTATCTCGATGGACAAAGATCCATGGATGGTGGGGAGTTTTGGCTTGGCCGGATTGGGGCAGGCTAGGGCTTAGTTACTGGTGACAGTCTTGGCATGGATTTCCTTGACGTCAACGGTCAAGTTATATCGAGCTCTAAAGTAGATATCATGGAGGGTCAGCTGGAAAAGCCACCAGATACGGCGCTGGACAATGAAGATCCTCATAGATTATTTCTTTATCTACAACGATGGTGGAAAGTAATACCCCTGAAATCCTGCGTGGATAATTTACCCAGCTGATTTGCTATGGAGCTTTGGAAAGGACACGACCGCCTAAACAGTATCTTTCTTTCAGCGCCAGATATACCCTGCGGCTTGGGGTTTACCGATTATTTCTTATATTTTCTATACATGTAAGTTGTTAATGGCCGTGTCTTCTGAGTAGCCTTAGCTGTTCCTACCAGCATGGAAGGGCATGATACATATTCCCTTCGCAAAACCGCCATAAGGGCACCTGCCTCGTGTAAACACGGGCAGTTCATTCAATTGGGTGTTAGGGAATAGCAAAGGATGTCTTTGTAGGCTAGAGTCACTGGAGCTGTGTGAGAATGTAGTTTCTGTGCGGAGAGAGTGCGTGAAACTGTGCTGGTGGAAGCATTTTGGAGCCGATGGCGGATATCCGCTTGTAGTGTAAATAGAAGAGGAATAGATGGTAGACCCTTGTCTAGGCTGCTAGGTGCATGAAACGGCGATTTGAAACAAAATGGCGAGCGCGTAGTAGCCCCATGGAGCTAAGGCTGACCGACCGCGTATCAAACGCCGGTCATTTATGAACCATGCCTGCCTTGTAATGTGATTGCTGCTACCTGGTGTTTTCACAACACCGTCTTATGGTCGTCGGCCAGCTATCTTCACGCTAGACTCGGGGGGCTGCCTATTACACTAATACACGTAGTAGGCAAAAGTTTTCCCTGGAAGCCCGGCAGAAGAAACAAATTAAAATAGAAGCGAAAGGTAAATTTTCTTCCAAGCTTGATGTCTCAACCCAAGGCGCGAGCAGTATCAAGTATCCGACCAACAGCCGTAGTCCTGGTCTCAGCTTCCGAAAAGTAGACACGCAAGGGATTCCATATCATGTTCTCACTCGGCGAATTCGCCTCCTATTCCTAAACAAGCGATACATTGTTTTTGGAGCTAATACATGAAAACTCACCTCGCTGGCTCCAAGCCCAGGCTGCCTGGACTGAGATCTTCTTGGTTGCTCCATCAGGAGAGATCCGATCTTCTTCCAATGGTTAACAGCTCGCGACAACGCGTAAGTACCATTCGCGCGGCAAAGTTTTCCTCCCTAAAAAGTTGTTCATGAGCAAAGCGACGACGGGACGTTAGTTCCCTAACGCTAAGGCATCATTTTCTCTGTGCTTGTGGTCGATCTTACTAGAAACAAACATCAGTAACTGAAATAATTCATGCATTGACACTGGTCTAATGTATCTAAGTTGTCTGCACTTACTAGGGATAACGAGTCTAGCGCGTAGATTGTCGAACACTTCAAACAACTTCTATATTGCCATTACCACAATCGCGAAATATTCTTCGCGGCTCTAGCGGCGCGTTCTGGCGCTGAAGGGTCAATGAATGTTTCTATTGAGCATCTGGCGAGCTTTTGATCCGGTAGTACCCTCCTGAAGGAGTGGATGTTGCGATTATACGCCTCGCGCTGGCGCTGTCTAAATAGGGTATCACCAGGGCCCTTCCGTTGATGTTGATGATATAACTATACGGGATCAAACGGTTGACTAGCGTTTGTTTTCCCTTCCCTTCCTCCACGCGATTCGCACCAATCGACAATCACAAGCTAAAATAAAAATAAAAAAATAAAAAATGAAAAAAAATGAAAAAAAATGAAATGAAAAAACCCTACATCCAAGATTTCGTGCTTGACATACAGAGTTGGATAGTGCCTTTTCGTGGACTGTGTATTTACTATTATTGCTCACTACCAGAATTTATTTGCATATTTAACTTCCTTTCTCTATGCAACTTGCGGAAATCTCTCTAGGTATGATATATTTTCCCTTTTGTTAAATCCCAGCGCGCAGTGTGTGTGAGCTTTGGCGCTTCTAACTCTGTTCTGAACTCAACTCCAGACTTCCTTCAACCTATCTATCTCTCTTGTCTGTCTGGCCATGACTTCATCTTCACCTTCACTTTAACCCCTTATTTGCCCTCGCACTCCTCGTCTACTCGCTCTGCTCTCTCCTGCATAGATATTCCAGCTTCAACAGCTCATCCTCGCCTTCTGTAGCTCCTGAGAGCTCCCCGCAACCCGTAACCCGCCGTCGACCGCTTTTCACCCTCGTGCTTCCCACAGCTTCTTTTTCCTGCAGTCTGCCCTCCATCCGCCCACAACGTACTCGAATAGTACAGCAGATCCGGAACGGAACACGAGATACAAATACAGAAACAGTAATACAACAACCCATTCCGCCGGTCACTCGAAAGAACCCCGTTGAAGCCTCCCCACAAAAACGCTGCGCTTGTGTCGCTCATAACCCCCATTTCTTTCTCCCCCGCCCAAGTAAATAACAGCGCCTTTTCTGCGCCATAAATCCCCGTCGATGTGGATCTTCCGAATCTTCTCGTCGGCCTTTTTTCTCACGTCCATCGTCCTCTCGATCCCCCTCGCCTTCGATGTTGGTGGTAGAACCTGTGGTCTGGGCTTCTCCCTCTGCCTTGCTGCCTTCTACTTCCTCTTCTCCCTGCTCAGACTCACCACTCCGTCCCGCTCGTGGATCCGAAATTCCCTAATCGTCATTCTCAGGTCTACGCAATGGCTTATCGTCCCTGCTTTGCTCATCTGGTCATTGAACCGATTTTCTGTCGATGCGGACGGGAGTGACAGTGGCTCGACTGCTGGTGCCCGGGTCGGATGGGTCGAGCGCACGTTTGGTGGGAAGAGAGCGCAAGATACTTCGATTATCCGATGGCTGTTGGGCGCCAACGGCCTTGTTGAGAATGCTACTGTGGGTGGCTGGGATAAGCTGTTGAGCTGGTCAACTCCGTTCTTCCAACTGGCGGAGGGGTTTTGCAGCTTGCTTGTCATCCAGGCCGCCGGCCAGATCACGAGATGGTTGGTCAATCGAGGCGGGAGGAGCGATAGTTGGATGGTATGTATTTTTTTGCCTCGTTCTTTTTATTGCTTATTCCATTTAATCTCCATAGCAAGCATTACTTTATTGAATGTGTGAATGGAACCAAAATATGCTGACTTTTCTGTGTGTCATGAAGATTGGCCTTCTGGTCATGTCCGCGTCCATAATTTCGAGCTCCGTTTACTTCCTCTGGCGCGTCTTGCAGTTCCCCGGAATCAGCAACGTCGATGCAGCCCTAATCGGCGTCGCCATAACCTGTGCCGTCTTCCTGTGCGCCTGGGGCATCGGCAGCGGCCGAGGAAACCCAGTAGAGAGCTCGCTGCTATTCGCATATGTCGTCCTGTGTATCTACCAGATCTTCACAGACTACAAGTCGTCGTCCACGTCCACCACTGAACCGCCTTCACCTGCCCAGACACCCGAATTCCCCCCTCTACCACCTATCATCATGGCTTCTTATACCACGCTCATGCACGCCCTCTCGACTCTACCCTCCATCATCCACGCAGCTTTCAACGTTGTAGGCGCAGCGTTCAGCGCCGTGACCCCCTCAGTCCTGATATCTCTCACCTATCGACTATTCGTCTTCTACGCATCTACGAGAATCATCCCAGCTGTTCGCGAGTCCGGAGCCCGTGCTCTTTCCCAGGAGGCATCCTTGGATGATTCAGACGGCGCCGGTCGATTTCTGGGCCTTCTGAGCTGGTTTTCCCCTTCCATACTCGTTGCTGTCTATACTAGTCTGTTGATGCAGCACTTTGCATCGACTTCCCAAGCAATGGGGGGAAATGGTGAATGGTGGAGCAACCGTGGTGATGGGGGCGGGAATTTCTGGAGATGGATCAATCTTGGTTGCACAATGGCATTGTACGCGGTCGAGCTTTGGATAGGGAAACATGACGATATCGACTCTGGGCTCGCGGGACACTGGAAAACGGATTGAAGAAGGATCCCCTTACATTTGGGGAAACGGGACTCCCTTCTCCTGCCCTGGCGCCCGCTCCACTAATCCCACCATTTCATTTCGTTGTTATTCTTATGAAAGCGGCTGGAGGAAGATCTGGGCATCGTCTTAGATTTCCTTTTGATTCTTGTTATGCTCACGAACTTTTCAGGCAGCATTGAGATGGCTAGCGGGGTTGAATTTTTGGCTGGGGATATAGTACAGAGAAACGGTGATGGATCGCCTATTCTACAAGCATGGGGTGGGCTTACCATGAAAATTTAAACCCGATGATGGGAAATATACAATCAATTACTGGTGTGGGAAGGATGGAGGAGATTCAGTGGTCTGAACGATGCTGGTTTTTGTTTTTTCGCCGCGGTGGTGCGGAGAGTCTCACCTCTACTTACCTACCCCCTTTTCGACTACGAGAAATGCCGCCATATTCAAGACGACTACATACTAAAAACACCTCGTCACGGTAAAGACGCCCTCGTTGGATTTAAACCCATGTTCTTTTTCCGTCGGATTGTCCATGAAGGTTCCTATTTCACTGTTTAGATGGCCAACTTTCGAGAGATACGGCTTCAGGCCCTCTACCTACCTACTTGTCTATTCATCCGTCTACATTTCCTCCAAACTCCCCCCTTTTTTCTTCCGCGCTTCGCCCTCCTGCTTCTGGGAAGTTATAACACTCGCATCATCCGTCACACCGACACTCATTTCTTTCCCCTCCCGATGCTGTCTCCTCCATCTTCATTGACTCTTCCCCTTTTCTTCCCTCCATATGTAATTCTTTCCCCAACTCCGCACACGCAACGCTATATTGGCAAACCAATTTTCTTTCTCACTCTTCAATATCCAAATCCTCCTACCTGTTCCTCCATATTTAGCATTTTCCCCCCACACACACCCAACCACTCAGGTGGCCCTTATATCAATGAGGAAACACAGATGGAGTGAGATCCATTCGGCCCACTTCACACACATAAAATAAACACGCGCGCGCATACAAAAAATGGACGGTTCAAACTTGCGTTTTCTGAACACATCCAGAACACCATCCCCGCTTCGTCCGACCTCACCTCATCCCGCCACATATGGTTTCCCCCCTTCCCCGGGCTCTTCCCCGTTAATGCTACCCATAACACATGCCCAACCCAAATCATATCGTCACGCAACGCCCTATTTGGCCCCGCAAGACACAGGCCCTCCTCATCGTACCGTACCCTTTTAAATATAAGTTACAACAGCTGCGAAAATCGAAAACACTGCTCAAAAGGAGGCTGTGGGGAGAGGCACCTGATGAGGATGATGAGAAGATGGATGGAGATGTTGCAGAAGGATTTTGTCTGTTTGTTATCCAATATCTGTCATTTTATCTATGATCCTTTCCACTTCCAATTTCCCTTGCTTTCTTAACTTGAAAAATCTAATTCTCTTTCCCACTTTATTTTTCCTTCTGATTTTGTTTCTTTTGCCCCCCATTTATCATTTTCAATTTTTATTTTTATCTTAAATCATTTTCTTTTCTTTTCTTTCTCATTTCTCATTTATGTATCCCTGTTCCTATCACCACCACCAACCCCTTCCCTCCAAACACTACCACATCCCTACAACTATGACAAAGATATGAAATTTTATATATGTATATACATGTACCAGCGAACAGTAAAGAGCAGATGTGATTTCAGACTCAGAGATAACTAGTTAACTTTACGTCAGATGCAAAATGGGAACGTGCAAAATTAATGTAGCTAGTTAGTAGGATGGTTAGTTAGATGAATAAATGGGTAGTTTAGTAATGAGATGATGAATATGATGAGTATCATGACAATATATCGTGTGCTTCCTTCTCCTCAGCTTCCCTCGCCACTCCATCGGTATCAGATCC
>JAFEJD010002678.1:0-14385 GCA_018296065.1 Blastomyces percursus | reverse complement strand
GTACACATGTCGTCCAAGGATTAAAGGCATATATATATCTCAACAAAGGGGGGGGGGGAATGGGGAAGGATCGTACGCTACTAGGTTTTGGCCCGAGTACTGGCCTCCGTCAGTGAATTGACGGAGACGGTCCCTATAGATATTCCTAATTTGCTGGCCAACAGGACGATTGGCAAAGATAGGATAGGAGGAAGTGGATGGAACCTTGCTGTTTCCGCCCATGGTCAGTTGGTTTAGCTGGCCCGTAGAGTATCTGGGGAGGTGGTTGGCTAGGGTTTGTCCAGAGGACGGATAGTCAGGGCCAATGAATAGGATGGAGGGTCTTTATAGGACGTGAGAGACAGGCTGCACTACTGATAGGATCCAGGTAGACAGCATTGAACTATAAGAGTACGGATATAAGAATATCATCTGTAGGTTGTCGAGGACAAGCGGTTGAGGGGAAGCTAGGCGGACAGGCTAGATGCAACTCTGCGGGGTAAGGAGGGAGCGGTTTGGTTGGTGCAACTCCCAGGCGAACCATGGGAAGTTGGAACCCAGCCAACAGTCCGTTCCGCCGGGGGTATTATTGGTGGGCATGGATTTAGCTTTAGCCTATTTTATAGGGTGATGGTGCTGGAGCTCTTTTTGGGCATGACGTTCGATAACTAGATCTCTTCCTCACAGAGGATCGATCACCATGCCCCATCCCCACTCCACTCATCCGTATTAACGAACTCATAGCTCGTCTAGGTATACGAAGAACTCAGTGTTATTTATTACCTTTCAGCATAGTCTGACATAAGCCAAAGTCAGAAGGAAAGTTGTAATTCAACACCCCCTGCATCCTCACATACCGTGCAGTTCATTAGTTAAATAGCTCGATGTTGTCACTTATATTGTGGCCAAGCATTTCATGAGCACACTTAATTTTCCTTCTCAATTATTATTAAATGACCAACACAAGATCACTAGAAAGGAGGGTGAATGTGATATAACCGTCCTCAAGACCTTCAATCGACCAGGTGGACTATTTGGCAGAGAGACTTTCCAGCAGCCGAAAAACCGAAATGCTGATTTACAAAACTTTGTTGGCGTATCCACTTCCCGTTTAGACGCGGGGGGTTAACCGCGCTGTCCAGTGCCCGCCGTCCTCAAGTCAAGGTGGGCGCACAGAGCCACATGGGAAAGGTATGTAAACTGACAAGTGAGATAATTATGTCATCTAATGTGGATTTTTAGATTATAATTTCGCAATACCTGATCCAGATCTTGGAATAAATCCCATTCATATAAATTCATCGCTTAGCGGGGCCATAAGTATGTATTCTTTAGAATAATTAAATATCAGAATGCTAACTAGACATAGACCGGAACGTAAATTTAAATGCAGAAACTAGAGCCCAAACATATGATCCTCATGCGCAAATGGTAGCGCCTATCCATCTAAACATTGACTTCGATCTCGCAGGTATGCCGGTTGGTGACCTGGACATGGACTTCGATTTTGCAGGCGTACAGATCGGCAATCTAGATTTGGAGTCATCTATCTAGTCAAGAAGTCTCGATTTGAGATCTAACCTCCAATATCACGAAGGATTTTCAGCTTCATCAGCCTTCTTTTCTTCTTTATCCGGCTTCTCTCTTTTAAAGCACACAAGTAACCCTCCAAGTCTACCATCCTTTGACATATAGACAGTTTTCGTGCAGTTTATCCTTATCCTCCACTTGTTTTTGAATGTGTAGTGGTATAATAATGCTGATGCCAAGTCGCATTTGATTTTCCACCTGTCGTCCGTATGCCTTCTTTAGAGAAGAGAAACAGCTAACATCCAAGGGCTGAAGAAGATGAGAGGAATGAGGTGACATGTAGAGAGCGATAATATTGTTCTCAGAGCAGAATTGATCAAATTCAGCAGAAGCATGACTTCCATGTCCATCAAGATTCAAGAGTCGATATTTGCCCTTTGTACGAGATCGAGGGTCCTTGTGAAATATCTCCTTAAGCCAGATTAGCCAGCTTATCATTTGTCCATCCATTCTCACTGACTCCAATCATCCAGTCATGTGGCAACTTCCCAGTCTCATACCAATAGGATTGATGCATGTTCCCCTTTAGAATAATTATCGTACATAAAGCCCAACCAGTTGAATTGACTCCTGCAATAGCAGTAGCCCATTCTCGATCTCCAGGCTGTATAAGCTTCGGATAATCAACTCTCTCAGACCCAGCAATCACTCTGACTGTTCCAATAACACCCATTTGAAAACCAGTCTTATCAAAGTTGTATATATCTTCCTGTGCAATTCCATACTTCGCAATGGTGTTTTGTACGAGATTGAACCATCCACGAATTATCTCAGGATTCTCACATAGAGCTCGCTGATGATCATACTCTCGGCGAACTTGGATTTTAACTCATCATGGCGATTGACAAAGTTTCGTACCCAGTTAACACCAACTGTTGATGGAGGCTTAGATTCAGATTTGATGTCTCGTTCAGAAAGAAGTAAATTGGCCATATTTCGTACGGTCGTGATCTGGGGTGGTTGCCCTCGTACAGCCATGGGTAGAATCCACTGAATAAGAGATTCTTCCTCTGTAAGACTGAGTTTTCGGTTCTTTAGTGGAGTATCGACACGTGTTGTATGACCATGTATGCGATTAGTTAGAGTAGAGTGTGGAACACCATACAGCTTTGTTGCAGCTCGTACACTTGAAATTTAAGCATTATCAAGTGTTTGAATGGCTAAAAGAAGTCTTCCTTCTTGAAAGGAAGCTTGATGACTTTGCATTGCTGATATTTTAATTGTTATGTTTAAAAGCACATTGAGATGATGAAAAGTGGCCGACTCGCTTGTGGATTATGTTAGTTAAATAACTTCCGCCCAGCGAGCGATCGCTCTCTTTAATTAATCAAGCTTCTCATCGCTCATAGTCTTAGGATGAATGAGTGGAATTTCATTTCCCTAAATGAAATAATAGAATAATACAGAGAGAGGAAGCCAATACTTAATACAACCAACTGTATACGTACATCATCCCAAGGGGTTCTATCCCGCCCCCTCCTCCTTGTAGGTAGCCTCATATCTGTACGAAGACAAATAAAGTGGTTAGCAAAATCCATATAATGGTATGAAGCAAGTAGGGAACTGGAAATACATACCTTTTCCCTCTGAAGCCCCACAACCCCCAATTCCCACACGAAACATCATGCGGGTCCATATCATTCAAATCCCACCGAAGACTCCGGAACTTATTCTCCCCGGGCTCCAACAGCAAATCAACCTCCCCTCCACACTTCTCCATCACCCACTCCTTATCCCGCTGCATATCCCACTCTGAGTATCCCGTGCACAGAATCGGCACTTTCGTCTGCAGCAGATGCGGTAGCGTCTCCTCCCACTCGTGCGAGCTGGCTGGATGGCCCAGACCAGGGTGGAAGAGCATGAAACAGTCAAAGTAAGGATCGTACGGCTGGAACATGTTCGCCTGGTGCATCGTGTGGAAGTAGTCGACGTACGTGGTGATCTTCATCAGCGCGTGAAGGCGGTCCTCGACGATGCCACCGAAGGGGTTTGCGGGAGTGCGTTCGGGGAGTGGGAACTCGTCGTCCCGGTTCGCCATGCTCTCCGGGCCGATGAAGATGATGTTTATAAGCGCGCGCGGGAAGAGATAGGATAGTTGGAGCCAGACGTCGCGGGGTAACGAGGATTCGGCGCGCGCGCCTAGGATGAAGACGCGGACTGGGGGCGCTTTTAGGCGGAGGCCAGACATTTTCGCTCCCTCGCCGGTTCTGGGAGGATGGAGGGTATAGCGGAGGGCTGGGGATTAGATGTATTAGCATTATTATCACGGACGTTCGTGGTCAATATAATACTTATGGATAAAGCCTTCTGGGACAGCACTCACCACTCAAACTCTTTAATCCTTCCGGGGTCAATCGACCACCTTTCCGAATATTATACGGGCTGAGCTCATGTAGCACGCTCGCAATCGTAATAGGGTACGTGAGCAGCCTTGTCACCTGCCTCATGTGTCTATCATTATTAATAGCATCAAACTGCCTGGTATACAGAAATGTATCCCAATTCGTCATATTCACTATCGACTCATCCTCCTGCAGACCGGGGTAGTTAAACTCCGAGAAGAACCGGCGAGACCGCAGGTCATGGTCATCCTCATTGATTTGCCGGATTGTGTCGCATACTTCCAGATGTGCCTCGAAATCATCCATCCAATGCCCCTCGGAGCAATATATCGGTACGCCACAGTCCGGGCACTCGAAATTGGAGTGCGCAGGCAGCTGGCTCTCGCTGCTAGCTTCGGGGGACTTCCTCGCTTCGGAGTCATGAGGGGATGTGGGGACGCGTGTCTGTCTATGACTAGGGTGTGGGCAGAAAGCATTCTGTTTTATGAAGGTGGCCCGCTGCCGGATTTCGGGAGAGGGGGAGCTGGTGAAAGAATGGAAGAGGTTGTCCGGCTTTAGCAGGGGTTTCGCATTGTATGCTGCCGAAGGGCCTGCTGCAGTTACTTGGCTAGCAGATGACGATGCGGATCTTGCGATGGTAGGTTCAGTGCTAATCTTGTTGGCTCGTGAGCCTGAGCATGCTTGAGAGTTGTGGAAACTGGCACTCTGTATGCTAAGCTGCTGATATCGTCGTCCAAGGTTGGGTAGGGTCCGCGCCCGGATTGAGGAAATATGTGGCCGAATTCCCAGTCGCAGTGCTTGCGCACATTTCTGACAGGTGAACTCCATTGCCATTGGGAATTATGGCCGCTATATGAGTGGGTAGGTTTTGGCTGCGTGCTGGCTGCTGTTGAAGTTGTCGTCGAAAATATCAAGGCTAACTTACCTTTTAGTTGACATCACGTGGATCGAATTTGCCCACCGTTGCCACTCTCTCTGGGCCAAAGATGCTTTCCTTGAAGAGTACGTTTATTTTTTTGTATAATTAATTTAGTGTTGTATTAAACCTGACAATAAATAAATATACACGTTGAAGAAATTCCAGACTAGACGTACTGCGAACATACAGCAACAGAATCCCCAATAAAAGTTTATAACATCGATAAGTTGGTTTCGCTGGGGACTGGAAAAAACGCAAAGGACAGGAACAAAAATAAAATTAAAAAAATAACAAAATTAAAAAATAAAATAAAAAAAAGCCCCCGGTAAAAGACTAGCAATAAGTAATACCTTAAAATATATCTTCGCAAATAGACCAGTCCCCAGCATCCCTACACTTCCAATACCGGCCATTGTGAACCCAGTACTCCTCACCAGTTATCTCACATTTGCCCCTAGTAAACCACTTTGGCTCAAACTCCTCGCCCTTGGCCTCCCGTTCTCGTCGCTTCGCCCGCTGTTTCTCCTCCACACGATGTTTCTCCGTTGCTGCAAAATCATACTCTCCATCCTCCATCGCACGTTGGTCCGGACGGAGCCGCGTGTCGGTTGGCGGTAGGTGAGGTCTGAGATTTTCGGGGATGGCATTCAACGTCACCACGAAAGGTGTTAAGTTGAATGGGATACCAGTTGGTCGCGGGTTGCATTGCCACACAAGGAATGCCTGTGGTGATTCTGGCTGGCGAGGAAGGTCATCATGTGGTGGTGTGACCGAAGCTTGGTATCCCGGCGTGTGTCTGGCGTATACCTTGTCGTTCCAGCGGCCACCAATGCTCCATTTCGTGAACCCCTCGCTGTCCATCACTTTACCAGAAACCTGGTATGCAGAGGAAGCCTTCCAGCCTCGTGGTTTGAAGTCAAGTATACAGACTTCGCCAGTTGTCCAGTTCTTAATTTCCATGGGCCCATAGTTGTCCACGGTAGGGTTACCGGTAATGATACCAACAACCGACGATGTAACCTTTTTCCAGGTGTAGAGCTCTTCACCACCGCTGACAGGACGTAGCTTCAAGAACCATGTTCCGAGCGGGTTAATATCGAATGACTTGCCATAGAACTTTGATTTTACAGCCGATTCGCCCTATAGTAAAGTTAGTATTTCGACAAATTAACTGACAAGAAATAATAACAACAATACTCAATACTTAAGAGAAAGGGGTACATACGTAATAGTCCCATTTCGGAGACTCAGCCCAAGCGGCACCAATTGGAGGATGATGGCTGACTTGCTCAATAAAGAATCTATAACCTTTATCTGGCCTCACATATTCGAACGTTTCGCCAAGCAGGGGGTTGAAAGGTTTCGCTACGCGGCCTATTGTAGAAGCATACTCGCTAGCTGCAAAGGCAGCGACATAAACCATACGTTCCATAGAGTCTGTGCGATCCGCAGCATTGTCAAGCAAGTCCGTGTATTCCATATCCTCCGCTACACGTTGGAGCAGCGACGTTGGCTCGTTGAAGGACACTGGGAGTGTCATCTTCGTCATGTCTTTGCCAATCATTGATTTCAGGATAGCCTGAAACGGGGTGTTAGCTGATGATCAGTAACTCGGGAGAGTCGAATATTCAATAAAACCTACCCATAGAGAAATTTTGGGCCTATTATCAGCTTCCATCTTAAGTCTTTTTCGAATCGGGTCCTCATATCCTTTAAATGAATTGGCGATCTCCTGGTGCTTCAAAGCTCGAAGATCAGAAATTGCCTCCGCGGCTTCCACTGGCTGCGCTTGCGGAACTTCAATAACTTCCACTTCGCCAGCATCGATAGCGTCAAAGAACTCTTCATCCTCATCGGATTCCGAATCAGACAAACTTGTTAGTTCCGTAATTAAGGACCGCTTCCTCGAAATGTCCCTGCTCGTTTTTTGGCTGACAATGGGCGGGATATCAACGCCGCCTTCGACGACGGCTTCTAGGGCATCCTGTATTTGGACATGCGACGGGCCTCGGCTGATGGGGCGACTGGTGGTAGCTGAAGGGTGATCAAGAACTTCCTTGAGTGCTCTCTTCGTTTTCTTTCGTTTTTCCTCCGACTCCCCAATTCTACTTTGAAGTTCTTCATGTTCTTGGGCAACTCGGGCCATACTATCTTCCCACATCTTGCGCGCATCCGCCTCCCTATCTAGGCGATATTGCCAAAATGCATCTCGATCCTTTGAGATTTTGAGTAAATCAGCTACGAGAGAGGTGAGATTGCTAACCCCTCCCTGGTAAGTAGTCAACGCTTGGTCTATTGATGGATCTGAAAGTGTGGTTTCGGGATTCTTTGACTTTTCCTCTTGAAGCGCTGAAGAAACGTGACTCAACAGGTCCAGCTGTAGTTTAACGGATTCGGCGGTGATATTGAAAGCGTCCTTGTTCGACGGTTGGAGCTCACGGCTGCTAGCATAATCCCCAAAGTCGTCATCCTCCACGTCTCCTTCGGCGGAGTGGGTAGTAACAAGGGTCGGCAATCTGTTGGATTCTGACGGGCTAAAGGTGGAATCGTATGCCCCAGAAGTGGAAACTTCATCTTCACCCTGTACGCTCTCTCTTGAAGTTTGAAGGCTCAACCTAGAGCTGGTGTGGCTTGGTACACCAAGAGATAATGGAGAGGCAAGGGTTTTCCCATTTGGTCTTCCAAGAAGGATGCTGGAGTCGCTTTGGGAGTCTAACCCTTGTTTGTCAAACTGTTCCATCTTCGCCTGTCTTAGGCTTTCTGCGTTTCTCGCCCGACGTCTGTCATCTTCTTTGGCCTCATCTTTCGCCCATTGTATTGCGTTGTTCAAGGCCCAGAACCACCGCTTGGCCTCAACGATATGGTTGGCTTTGAGATGGTATTTGACTGATGATTTGCCTTGTATCTCGAATCGGGTCTTGTCCTGCGCATCCATGTGCAAGGTTGCTATACGCATATTGATCGCACCACGACAGGCGGAGCCAGCGTCATCTAGGGAATATTTAGTAAAAGTTTTTCAAGGAGTAAACGGGATTTGTCCAAGTAGTGCCTGAGTATTGGTGAGCATACCTTGGTGCTTGTAATAACTCATCACGCCATCCTCCAGTACAAACCATCTCAGCTTATAACCACTTGTGTAGTTCGTCCATTTCTTCAGGTATCCTTTCATCTCCCGGGTATCCTTTCCTCCCACGACTGTTTCTCCAGAGCCAGGTCGCCCGCCGCCTTGGGCCCCAGAGCTTCCCAAGATTGCCTTTTCCTGGATACCCCGCTGGGCAATAACAGCGGCTGGCGACCTTTTCACGATAGCGCGAGTTCGGTCGTCCTTTGTGACGTCTTGAGGGAGCTTCCCTTTTCTATCGCGCCGGAAGGGGTCGGCCCCATGCATCAAGAGAATCTGTATTAACTTCGTATCCTTCTTTCTAGCAGCCTCGTGAAGTAGTGTGCCACCCGATATCACGGTGGCTCGATCGGTGACTAGATCCAAGCTGTTCACATCCAAAACGCCCTCAACCCTCGGTTCGACCAACACACGTTCTAGTTTCTCGTAGTCGCCCTGGCCTATGAGGCATTTTATTTCTTTTGTTTTGGCGTCTAAAAACAATGATCGAGACAGCTGGAGCTGCTGGAAAATCTCTGGGGTACGCGCGAGGTCGAGAGGGGTTTGGCCGTTGTAGTTGGCAATGGAATCGTTGATATCCGGGCGCTCGAGCAATTCGCGGACGATAGGAACTCGGCCCAGCTGGGCAGCCAGATGTAGTGGAGTGTTGCCATCCCGGTCTCGCGCATTAATATCTAAGTCAGCACTGCTTGAAAAGACATACTCAACAACCTGCGGCTCAGCACACTGTATTGCGAGGTGGAGAATGCTGGTTCCTAGGGGCGCAGTCCCCTGCGTCTTAGTTTCGGCATAGTCCTTGATTGCCTTGTAGATAGCGGTTGTATCACCACTGCGGAGGATTTCAAAGAGGCGAAACGTTCGGACTGATTGTTCGATAGACATGGTTGATCTGACCAATTCATCTGCTTTTCCCCTGGGGCTTGCGGGAAGATCAGCACTTTGATGTGGACTAGGGTTCGGGGCAGGTCGCCAGGAATATAACTCGGCAGAAGATGCGCGGTTGGCGGCGTGGACACTTGCGCTGCTGCTCAAGGTGGCACCATCAAGCCCCGCAGGTGTGACCCGCAGATTAGTCATCGAGTGTGAGTGGGAAGGACGAGGCGTATTATTGTTGGTTTGAGCCATGGGAGCCAGGGTTGAAGTACCATTCCGGCCAGGGGATTCCGGGAGAGTTTCGGCCTCCCGCTGTTGAGGGTCTGCACTGGGCGACCTGTCGCGATGCAGTAGGGCGAGTGCGCGGGCGCTCTTGGAGCGTTTATGCCTAGGATAATAAGCAAGAATTTAAAAGTTAGCGAGCTTGTTGTTAGTATAGCGATGGATGGGGATCCCTGGTCAATACAATCATCATCACCATAATAATAATAATAATAATAATAATGGACAAAGGAACCAACTTGGTTCGAGTAATTTCAAACCACCAACGTAAAACATTATTAGCAGAGAGGCGTAACAGGATAGTGTCAATCAAAGGAACAAAGGGAGCTGGTGGGCTGTATCTATAGCTGTGGATAATAGGTAGAGCAGGGAGAGTCTCTCAACAAACAATCAAGAGGCAATGTCAAGAGGCATGTCCAGCTCCGAGCTCTATGTCATAAACAGCTGCTTACCCTGTCTTATCCCCCATTATCTCTACGCAGCGTAGGCGGTGCTTAAAAGATGCAAAAAGCGCCCCGAGTCGTCTCGGCTGGGCTCCTTGGAAAATGTCCTATCGTCGTCGGTGCTTGGGGGTGCGTCTTTGCGGTTGGACGTCAACAGTGGAATAAGAAGTGTAATGTAGATTGACTGGAGGGAATGAAAAGAGAAGCAGAAGAAGAAGACGACGAGGGAATAGAAATGGAAAAAGCAGCTAGAAACGGCAGCGGGGACGAGGACAACAAGGACGTGGACAAAGGACTGAGGATCATCGTCCCATGTGAGTGATTGGCGCCGATTCCTGCTCGTGAATCAGTTAGTTAATCCGGGCCATCACTGCCCTAAGTAAATAGTTAAATCAGTAAATATTTCGCGCGTCGAGCCACTTGCAGCTTGTGGCTGCAGATTGACTATTGACTAACTACGATAATAGTGATGTGATAATAGTTAAAAGGAATACCTATCGATTGCCCGACAAACTGCTCTGGAAACAGAGCCAGCCCACTTGGAGAACTTCGCCACACACAGCGTCGCAAGCCACATGTTAACGGCTTAAATATCTGATGGTATATAACATATAGTTATGTTGCTGCTCCTCTTTCCAGACGTCATCCGACTGGATATGTACGGATGTATGATCAGTCAACCTACACCAATTGGATACAAAGTGGAGGACAGCATGGCATGGTTGCTGCACTTATCTTTCCCGGGGTCGTTTCTGATCTTCTAATCCAGACGCCAGGTGCCTCTGAATGACGTGGAGTATCAGTTCCGCAGCAGAACTGGGCGCGTAATTCTGCATCAACCTTCACCCAGGACAGGACAATATCCGGATGCTGGTTTTAGCCGATATCCTACCGTTTAACGTCTAATTCAAGTAAATGCGCATGATAATATACAAATATACAAATATATATTCACACCTAAATCTCAGAATTGAAAAGCTTATTGGTGCTATGTAACCATCCATCCATCCATCCATCCTCCTACCTATCTCCGCTCTCCGCTCACAAGCAGCACAACAGAGCCAAACTGCCTCCTAACATCCTCCTTATCAACATCATGCGTGTCTTCCACCTCCCCCCACTTATCCGTCTGCCAGGTAACCTCCAGCATCGACGCCTCCGCCGCCTTCTCGATGCCAAACGTCCTCCGCCCCTCTGCCTGCAGATCGCGGAACTGCTCACTCCACTCAATAACAAACCTCGCCGCCACTAACAAGCTCTTACTCGCCAAAACACCCCTTTCTAGCCCGGCTAGCTCGTACGCCGGCAGGCCGTAGATCCATCCGCGTATAACCTCCATTGTCAGCGGCAGCTGCGGAGAGGGCAAAATGCTATTCTCCTGTAGCGCCGGCCTGATCTCAATGCCCGGCCACACTTTCGTAGTCAGGAAATCGATGATTGGTCTAGCCGTTCTAATCTGGAGATCACGCAGCGACTCCTCCTTTTCGCCCTTCAACCCTTGACCGCTTGCTTCTGGGTCATTGTGTAGATGGGAATCATAGAAGTTTTTTTCCGGAGCCCAGCTTAGCAATGTATCCGTTTCTAGGTATCGCATCATGGATACCACGATTTGCTCGCGGATGGTACTTTGGCCCGCCGCATCTTCCGAGGCGATGTCCTGGGCGCGCGCTGTGAGCGAGGTCAATGGTATTAAGTGCTGTTTTAAAGCTTGCTGGGCGGAAACTAGCAGGTCCCACTCGAGCGCGATGGCGTGTGCTAGATGTGGTTTTGAGGAGGGGATGGTGAGTATTTTCTTTTCGGGTGTTCGGACGGGACGCGAGTCGAGGAAGATCTGATATCCATCTGTGTATATATAAATAACAAAAAGAATAATTAACATATTAGTTTAACTTCTTCGATAATATACTTCCATTCCACAGTAAAATGTCCCCAAAAAGATCCTTACCATCAACTTCCTTAACATGAACATCCTTCCAGAACCTCCTTCTTAGCGGCTTCGACTCTGTTGTCGTCGTCGACGACGACCCCTGTCCAGATTCCGCAATATTACCGTGCTGTATGAGCTCTGACTGCTTCTTCCTCCGCTCAATGCGCTCGAGAAATTCCGGCGACGGGGAGGGCGGCTTTGGCGGCGGGCCGCGGACGGTTATGGGATGTGCAACTGCGGCTTTCGCTGAGGATGAATGTACATGTGCATATTGAGACCGAAGAGGAGTACAAAGAACGGCTCCGGACAGGCGTGAAAGGGGCCTGGGATTTAATGTGGAGGGTATCCTGGGAAATGGTTTCATTGTGTGTTTGTGGGATTTTGGGGGGGTTGGATCGGGGGATGCGATGTTGTAAATTTATTTTGGTTTGTCTGAGCTCCTTGCGGGAAATCTTGGCTCTAAGTTTAGTCTCTGCCCTTATCTGTGGCTTATTTGCCACAACACCATAGCCAGGGCGATCCCTTGGAGTCAAGGCGCAATCCTATATTTGCTTGAAATAATGTCTAGCTATATAACAGCTTGGAAACCGACAGGGCACTGAGAGTATATTTTCATCACTATGTTTGCCTCGTATCTAATGTTCACCACATATTCCTCATCGTTCGAGGAGAACTATCTTGTGCCTCACTCTGTCACACGTGCAGTTTGCCGGTTGGCCAGGGATCTCGTCGCCTACAGCAACATTCCTGCTATGTATGGATATCCTTATTTATGAAAACGGCTTCCATCGAGGTAGCTGTTTTGTTTCGCATTAGTTCAATACTGTTCACCACCGGTGGCGTGGAAAGTGCCTGGAAACCTTCCTCTGGCCTAAGAAGAATACATCTAACGCCCTGTTCCAGGGCGTTGGGATGGAACACATGCTCGGTAGAGCGCGGTCAATTACCAGAAAGGTCAATAAACAGAGTTTAGAGACGGTGGTGAGGTCAGATATTGACTAAACCGAGGAAGAATTCCTCTCCTCCCAATGGTGTTGCCAGCGATTTCGTCCAAGCTCCAGAGCGCCGGCTTAGTATCGTGAATCTGGAGCGTTGCACTGAATTGTCGAGCGGAAAAGCCATTCACAGAAGAATATATTCGAAGGAAAATAGGAACCCCCTTTATAATCGAAAGCTACACAACAAGAGGGCCTTAAACCGTTTCGCGAGCGAAACTTTCGGCATGCCGGAGTTAAGAGCAAACCGTACGACAGAGCATTTGAAACCGGCCGGGGGAAAAGCCCTCTCCGTAACGTATCTGGATCACCCTGAGTGACCTCTCCAAGAGCGGTTGGAGCTGAATGGTACCGCGTGCATTGTCGGCCTTTGATATCAATCAATATCTTCTATGTCCCTCGGCCCAAGGGGACAGAAGTAACCGAACGATTACTCGAGGAGCTTCTGACAGACCATGAAGGAATTATCTCGTGTGGCCTGCAATCGTTCCTGTCCTCCCCCACACGTCAGTCACATCAGAATTTCCCATTTGGCAAAGTGCCGATTGGCCTTTCAACGTTACGCGACCCTGGCTTGGCCGGTTCTGGTGCTTTCAAACTGCCGAAATATATGCCTCGTTTGCTTGTATAGCCACGACCATGGCTATTAGGGATGGATGGGTTAGAATTGTATATAATTGGTCATAGTTTGCATCTTTTTACAGAGTTTGATTGTGCCTCCTTGTGTGCTATTCCAAAATCAAATGGATGTCGCCATTGGCTGAGTGTTTTAGACCGTCTGTATATATTCACGTGACTGATATTTCATCGGCGGATCTTGAATGGATTCAGGGACGACGGTTCTGAAGCTCTCGAAACACCGCAAGTTACGGCAGCTACTCGTGGACTAGGCGACATAGCAAACCTTCCCGGCATACTTGCTTCGCTATGCGTTCCATCGCTGCAGGAATATTTGTGTTGGGGCCCCATCTGCGGCAACTCGGGCTTCCTGCGCAGGCTAAAATCTGAGCCTCGTCACCATCAAACCAACCATGACCAGTCAAATATATTTGCTTTTTCCAAATCCGTCACCGTTTTCTCCTAGTACAGGGCTGACCGGGTATGCGTTGTTTCAAAGACGGGCGTCGTAGTCTCTCGTTGCATGGCATTTTCCGTGGCTGTTTCAGCAACGCAACAGTGTTTCAATTGCTTCAGAATGTAAAGATGGTTGGCTATCTGTGCTTAACCTTCAGCTGGCAAAGATAGGACAGGTAAGTGGGTTCCTGAGGTATGAAAGCACCGAGCTAATGCAAATGAGCAGCTAGGGTCTATCACCTTGACCTCTCCTTTCCTGGACCCTTTTCGCTCATCATGAAATATTTCTTTTTATTGTCTTATCAGTGTCAATAAACTTGTGTCACGACGGAAGAAAAGTTTCGCATATCTTCTATAGGAAGAGTATTCGGATACTTTTTCTTCCAAAGTAAAGAGACAATGCCTTAGCGTTGCCTGGTGGTGTTAATTTAATTATTCTTCCAGGGCCTCTCTACGCACCCAGGGCAGATTGAACAGCACGACTACCTTTCAAAGCCGCTTCTAGTTTTTATCCTTTGAGTGGTGCCGTGAAGCTATGACTTTTGAGAGCATGAGCTCAACGAAGTACCATTGCCGGTTATGTTTCCCACCAAGAGAGGCGCCACATATGCAGTTGCCTGGTTGTCTGTATAAATCGAGCTAATTCTACATCTTCAGAACCCCCCCCTCCCTCCCCCCCTTCCGATTGACGGTGTTTACGGAACAGAGTTGAAAAGGAAGACAATACGGCAACGGAGTCAAGTCGAGGAAACTGATAGGTATCAAAAAGGGCCTCCCGTGAAACAAGATCTCGAACTCGGAACGGAGTTATTTATCGAAATTAAAGGAATAGCCCTACAG
>JAFEJD010002672.1:0-10890 GCA_018296065.1 Blastomyces percursus | reverse complement strand
TTTTTTTTTTTTTTTTTTTGTTTTTTTGTTTTTTTTTTTTTTTTTTTTTTTTTTTTTTTTTTTGATTCATTGGGAATTGATTGGGTTGGGGCTGAGTAGGTTAGGTAGGGTGGTGGTGGTGTTTTCTTTCTCTCTCTGTATTTATTTATTTATTTATTTTATTATTTACTTATTTACTTTATTATTTACTTATTTATTTATCTATTTATTTATTTATTGGCCTCTCTCTGGTGCTGATTCTTCAACCGAGGCGGCATGAAAAGCGGATAGGTGTGGCAGGGCTGTTCTTTTCTACTTCCAACACATGCACGGTGCACGGTACCTGCGCTGGTTGGCTGGAATAATCGAGAAGGGCAACTGCTCTTGTGCGCTTGTTTCTCCCCTATCTATCTTCATTCCACGTCCCTCTGATAAATACATGAATATAAATTTAACGCCTCTCGATTTCTAGTCCACAGAGCCTAGCCCTCCACAATTCCTCAGCAAAGCGACTACATCGGCTCACATAACATAGCCTTTTTCCGCGGTGGATATCGATATGGATGTGGATGTGGATGTGGATGTGGATGTGAGTGGAATGGGGGATGGGCGTATCCGTCGGTCGCGGACCGACCAGCTGCATGTCGGTCAGTTACCGCAGCGCGCCGTACCGCATAAACTCAACTGCATGTCTGCAACCGGCTGGCAAGAATAATGGGACGCGAAAAGAAGATTGTTTGCGAGATGGGTTTTATTGATTGAATGTTTTGATGGTTATTGCTTTGTGTATGTATGTATGTATGTATGTATAGCCGGCAGGGCGTTTCCCGATGTCCGTACTCTTGAATGTGTTTTACTTTCAACCTTCCATCCATTTTTATTTATTTATTTATATTTATATATATTTTTCCACCCTCCCGTTCGCCTGACCTACTTATATTTACACTTATTTATATTTATTTAGTTATTTATTTTATTTCTCTTTTGCCTTGTGAACATCATGTGGCGCCCAGCTTGCACCGGTCGATTGCGCATCGGATCGGCTCATCAGCATCGTCATGATCATGAGCTCCTCCACCGCCGTCACTCACCTCAACCCGATCTGAAAACAAAGGGTCAATGCCTCCGACCTGTTGACCAGCTCGCTCGCTCGCTTAGCTTTATTTTTAGTTTTAGCTTCTGTTAGGCAGTGTACTTGTATGGCGAGTTCAGTCTTCCATCCACGATGGCTTGGGAAAATAGGTGGAGTGGCAGGTGAGATAGATAAATGTCCGTCATTCATGATTTTCGCTGATGATGATTGTTAGACGAGAAAAAATAAAAATAAAAATATAAAAAAAATATAAAAAAATATAAAAAAAAACTAGTAGGAAAATAAAACATGGGGTTCTGCTCTTAGTGTGCACTCTGTACTGCAGCTACCCACCTGCCCAGCTGTCCCCCCGTCACTCAACATCATCGTGCATAATTTTCATTATCCTTGAACCGAGGGAGTGGGAGGGAGGGGGAAAAAAAAAAAGAAAAGGGGAAAAAAGAAAGAGGAAGTAATCATTGACCTCATTGTGCATATTCCGTAACTTTACTATACAACTACGGAGCAAGTTAGTGGAGATAGTTACATGTGCAACAAGGGAGAAGAAATGAAGCTGATACGTCTAGGCGTAACCAATCACTTGCTGGAGAATGTTATAATTGTTCAACCAACCGCAAACATTCTGGCTTGTCTTTGCGGAGGAATTGATGGAATGAGATTAGAATTGGAATGAAGATGGTTTCACTTGAACCAGGGTTTGTCCTTCGGGTTGAAGCCGCGCCCCCACGAACCGAGTTAGTATTGTCGCAGTATGTCGTTGTATGAGTAGAAAGAAGGAGGAGGCAGGAAGAGAAAGCCAAAGGAGGGAAACCAGGGAAGCGATGCGTGATCACTAAGGCATGACCCATGGGAATCCCCTCCTCCACCAGCACCACCACCGCTGCCGCTACCGCTACCAATTGCTGAAACTGAAGCTTGACGTTGTGTTTGCTGGCTTCCATGGGTGGTCCTCAATCTTCTCCTGAGATAATAAATGGCTGTGATTTGTATCAGCTTAATCAGATAAGTCGTGACTGTATTATTACGTTACATAGAGAGCTGTACGGACAGTGTATCTGTATGCGTACGATACCGGTGTCGTGAGTTATACCGCGTATGTATCGATGTGGACTTGTTTTGACGTCGTCGTCGTTGCTCACTCCACTCCGCTGCTTGCCTTGCCTGGGCGGGCAGGACATCTAGCTCGGCAGCCATGGTCCCGACAGACGGGGCGCCATTGGCCAGTGGCGGGGCCAAAAAAAAAAAAGAAAAGAAAAGAGAAAAGAAAAGAAAAAAAAGGAAAAGAAAAGGGAAAAAAGATTCCAGCAGGTTCCGGTATGTATCATTTGCCTCGCTGATTGACCGCTGTTGATGATGATGGTGATGATGATGATGATTATGATGATGGTTATAGCGATGAGAGTGGTAATAACAATGATCATTCCCGCCTTCCGTTTGGCTGCCAAAGGGCTGTATTTTCAACTGGATACTACTGTATTTCCCCGTTCTTTTTTCAGGCTATGTATGTCCCGTAGGAGATTCAATCAGATAACTATTGTGTACAGGGTAAAAGTTACATCTTCTATTGATTTTATTTCCCATCTTCATGTAGGAGTTACAATTATAGAAATAACCAGGACTTGCAAAAAAGGGGGTTTGCAGTATCCATGGTTTGCGATCTCTTTCCCTTTCCCTCCCCATATCTCCCATACCCTAAGTTTAACGAGTTCCACGGGCAAAAGACCCAGCAGGCCGGCGTGTCCCAAAGTTAAGGTGCCCTTGTTGCTTGCTATTTGCCCGCGGGCTGAGGAGCTATCTCCAACTATTTTGGACTATCAGGAATAATGGTTTTGTATTTTTTTTTTTTTTTTTTTGGGGGGGGGAGGGACCCGTTCCGGAGGCATAATTAATGATGATAATAGAAAGACAAAATACTTAATCCCCCAGGCCAAGTGGAGATACTTTTTAGAAGAACGACGAAGGGAACCAGGGAAAGCAAAAGAAAACAAAAGACGGCGGGCTGATTGATGCCTCCCTCCAGTCTCCAGATCGAAGTTCGATCGTGCTCCGTCTTTTATTCTCTTGACTCTCTCCCTCCCTCTCTCTCCTCACTCTCTCCTCCTCCCCTTGGCGTTGTTTTCCCTCCTCCATCTTCATAATCTTCTTCTTTCTTTCTCTTCTTCACCCGCCCCTGTGATATCTACAACATTCCTCCCTCACCGCGCATCATATCCTCTTTTCCTTTCTTGTTCTTCTCTTTTTCTCCCTCCTTTTTGCCTTCACTTCTTCTTTTCTTCTCCTAGTCCTCTCCATTTCTCAGGCGGCGGCCACTCATCTCCCGCACTCCTTCCTCTCATCCTCTGAACGCTCTCTTCTCTCCTCTCTCTCTCTCTCTCTCTCTCTCTCTCTCTGTCCTAGGTTAGTTGCGTATATTTACCGTTTCCTGTTTTACTGGGTTTCCTTCCTGTTTTCTTTCCCCTTGTGTTTTCCTCGGCGCTGTTTAGTTGGTATTTTTGCCGGTCCCTTGCCTCTTGTCATCCGTTCCCCATTACCACCATCACATCACCATCTCCATTCTGGCCGGGGAGAGCAGACACAAGCGTATTGTATTTTTTTTTTTTTTTTTTACCCTTGTGGGCCGAAGAGAGAACGGCATAAAACGGCAGAAAGGGGTTGCAAACCAAATTAAAAAAGAATAAAAACGAGGGCAAACAGACAGCCATACGGACAGACAAGACAGCCAGGCGTTTGAAACCACTACTCGTGCACACATCCCGACACTCCTTTGTGACACTCATCTATACGGTGTCCAGTCTCGGTCCGGTACAGACGAAGGACAGACAGTTCAGATCTTCCTCATTATCCCTCATTCTTCCTCGTTACCTTAGACCTGCGCCCGTCCCGACCTCAATACCGCCCTCATCGGTTCTCCCGTCCGGCAGGTCAGGTCAATCTTTCCCTGGTACCCCCATCAGGGGTCAGAACGCGTATAAGGAAAGGGTAAGAGGGAAGAAAAGAAGAGGGGAAAAAAAGAAAATCAAGCAAAAAGCGAGACCGGCCGGCATACAA
This sequence comes from Blastomyces percursus, assembly GCA_018296065.1. Classification (NCBI taxonomy): domain Eukaryota; kingdom Fungi; phylum Ascomycota; class Eurotiomycetes; order Onygenales; family Ajellomycetaceae; genus Blastomyces; species Blastomyces percursus. The sequence goes on along the minus strand of JAFEJD010002672.1, from coordinate 6,770 downwards.
TATAACCCAAGTGGCAGTACTAGTGGTGGTGGTGGCCATCGAAAAACCTGCCCGCCCTTTTGCCGCCTCTTCTCGTCCTCTCGTCATCCTCCTCGCCAAACCAGGTCTGCGAAACCAGCTTTGCCGGCCCACACCAAGGGCTATGCTAGTTGCCGAGTCTCGCCGATCGTGCTTGTAACTGGCACATCCATGCGCACATAAAGACATCACACAGCAGAAGCGCCGTCCATTTGATTTGGTCCTGGTCCCGGCCCCGACCATCCCGCGCTGCTGTGACGTCTGCTTTTTGTACGGAGCTGAACCGCCCATCCCTGCGCCCGTTTGCTGTGCAGCGTGCAGGCCAATCTATATACGGGCCCTGAAGCCCTCCGTATCGTCGCCGATACCACACCAACGCCGCTGCTGCAGCCCGCCGCCGCCTGCTTCCAGCTACAACCCCCCCCCTTCTCCTCCTCTTAGAACCCCGGCTCCCTCCTTCACACGGCCACAACAAATGTCCAACGACCTCACCCGCCAGGGACAGTATCCACCTCCTCCATGGTCCTCTGGTCAGCCTGATTATCCTCCTCCGTCACAACATTCTGTCCGTACTCCCTCCCTCCCTGCATGCCTGCCTGCCTACTACCGCCATCCCTCACTTGCTCTCTCTCTCTTCTCTCTCTGCCCACCCCCCACGCCATTATATTTACTTGCGTCTGGTGTTTGAACACTTTCTACGCTTGTTATATCCTCCCTTCTCTGGTACAAATTAACTGGTTTATTTTTTAAGCCCCCTTTATTTATATATATCGCTCTTACTTTGCTTCTTTTTAAATATGCTGGACACATGTTTTTCTTATTTTAATTGCTTGGTTTCGCCATTCTGACCCAAAGGGAAATAAATCTAAAAGGCCCGCCCCGCTCAGCAGTCTTACCAATATCCTCCTCCGTCTACAATGGCCACCATACAGCCACAAATTCAGCACCCACCTCAGGATTACCAGCTCCCTCCACCACATGGGGCGTACCAACGTCCTCCCGAGATATATGGTCATCCGCCCCCAGCTCCACCCCCGGTGGTATACCCTGCAGCCGCCCCAAGACAACGCACTGCCATAGCCTGCCGATACTGTAGGAGACGGAAGGTTAGTCTTCTCTCTTTTTCCAGTTTACAACCTCGTCCTTTACACCTAATCATTTTATGTCAAATAATAAAATATAACAGTGCTAAAATTAATTCCCCTTGGGCTCCGTTGGCATGCAGATTCGATGTTCTGGATTTGAGTCTTCCCAGGACGGACGATGCAGTAATTGCGTTCGCTTCAATCAGGAATGCATGTTCACACCGGTTTCGTCGCAAGCACAAGCCTTCGTCCCTGCTCAAGCAGTTTACAACCATTTTCGCGGCACGGCACCGCGGGGTGGTCCTCGAGCTGATGCTATACCATTGTATGGTGCACATGGCCAACCACTTCCCCCTCCGCAGGCACCACAACACCCACACGATGGGCCTCTCCCTCCTCCACAAAGTTTATATCCTCCTCATGCTTATGGCAGGCCGCCCGTCGACGACCGCCCTCCACCCCCTCATTTACAGCCTCCACCGTTGCAACCGGATCATGTGAGTCGCAAACGCCCCCGCGCCGACGAGTCTCCCTTTTCTCCCCATCATTCCCGCGACCCCGTTTCGGCCTCGAGTTCTGATTTCTCACATTCTTCTACACAGAGATCCTCAATAACCTCGCGTGATTCAAGAGAAGGATACGCTTACTCTGAATCTACCACACTGCCCCCCGTCTCAGCGGCTGTGTCTGGCGCCGCATATCCCAGCCATACAGTCCAGGCGCCGTACGATAGGCGGTCGTCATCTCATTCCCAATACTCATTCGAGCATCGGCACTCCTCATCCCCGCACGGGTCTACCTCGTCCAATCTCCCGTATCCACCCATCCAACCACAACATCCTCCGCCGTCCATCCCAATTCGAACCCCGCCACCGGGCCAAACAACCGGCTCATCTGGTAGTCGTGGGTTGAGTGTGAGGGAAATGCTGGGCCCGGATACTCAAGGTACACGGAGCTCCACGGATAGCGATATGCTCAATGCTCTAAATCGGAGAGTTTAGCTCACTAGTCCAAAGAAATTGAAAATGGGCGGCGATGAACTAGAGCCTACATTATGGACAATCAATGGCAATTATGAGTAGAAGAGAAACGCGATTCGAATCATGATTGAGGATTGAAAAAGGCACACTTTCTGAAAATGAAGACGAAACATTAAAAAAAGCAAAAAAGACGAAAAAAATAAGATGAGAAGGAAGGGATGATGATGAATGTGATCGTGCTGGCCACGAGAATATCCTTTTTTGCTATTACGATTTTGCTATTTTAACAATATTCTTTTTTTTAATTGAGATGGGTGGGTTTTCCCACCGGTGGGCCCTATATGAAGCATTTACGCTCAGGGGGTACGATATTAAGCAGCGGCGGAGTAAGTCTGCCTGAAACAGAATGGGTATAACCGCCTCGAGGAGAGAGGGGTTGGTTAGGGGCGAATGGATAACGCGACTATGGTCTTGCCCTACACAATATCTGGAGAATCAAGTAGGTTAACTGGTAGGCGCAAGTAGGCGCAAGTGGGTGGGAAGGGCCAATCTTCGAGCCCACATATCTTCAAGCGGGCTTCCGATCGAAGCCACGGCTGGCGGCGCGCCACTGCAAAGCTTACTGAGATTGACCTGCGAATTGATATCGAGGCAACGACCGGTACCTTCCGATTCCCAGAACGATCACATTTTCTAGTGAGCGTCGACAAAAGTGTTCTCATCATACGCAGCTATATCTGCTCCTTGGCTGAGCATTCGCATATCCGCTCCCCCTTTCCCCCTCCGCGCATGGATGAAAGGCTGGTTGGCTATAATACATATTTGACCTAGGTGTTTTCCTCTTGGCTCGTTTTGAACACCTCGCTCGCTCGACGTCTTTTTCCGAAAATTTGGCCCGCCCCGTTCGCTGTGCTTGTTTTTGAAAGCTATTTGCTTAATTTTCTTTTGCGACAAACATATATGCTTTTCCAACTCTTTTCATTCGTCCGTTTCCCCTTGAATGAGAATGAGGGAAATTATATCCCGTTGCGAAATTTGCCCGCTCATTGCTTTTCTTGGGGTTCTTGTTTCCCTCTTTTTGCCTCCTTTTGTAACAGCTCCTTTTTTTTCGCCCTTGTTTGCCTTTCCCTTTTCATTTTTACAAACCAAACCACTGAAAGAGCTTTTTTTTGTACCTTTTCTTTTTATATAAACTACATGGGGCGACCCGTTAATCACATTTTTCTTATCTTTTTCCAAAATATTCTATTCTGTCTTTTCTTCTCCCTACTACCGAACATTACTTTTTTGTTTTACTTCGCCCTAACCCTTCTTCTTTTCCCTTCTCTCCCCACCTACCTGAATGCCCCTTACGAACTTAAAAACCAACCAAAAAAAAAAAAGAAGGATCGGGAAAACTAACCAGCGCCAAACCGACCACCAACCTACCTACTAGAGAAAGAGGAGGCAAAATAAAAAGCGAACATGTTTCAATCGTATTTTACATGTGTGAGAGACTTATGTACTGCAACGGCAGAACGCCCAATTCGACTCAAAGGCCCCAGGACCGCCCCGGTTGTAAAATGACCTGGTTTCAGTTTTCCACACCGATCATCTTTTTCTTAACAGTTTCGCAGCATGTTATATTTTGTGTTGTTAATTTCCTATGTCTTTGGGAGGCCATCTGTCTTTTTTTTCGTTTTTTTGCTGTCGTCGTTGTCCTTGATGAATTCTGGAGGCTATTTGCGTTGATTTTTTTCCTTTTTGGTACGGTGTCTGTTATGGTTGATGTGTGAACTTGAGAAAACAAGTAGCAGGGAGGAAGACGGTAGTTTGGGGATATGTAGAGGTGATATCTACACACATCAGACATATATATGAGTGTCTGTATTGTGCATGAAGTGGATTTTCCCCCGCTTTTCTTCCCGTTCTGTTGTTTTGCTTTTGTTACTGGGGGGCTTTCCTGCTTTTTTTCGAGTTTGCATGCATGGTTTGTTATTGCAGGGGAGGGGCATGATACGGAAAGGAAATAGCAATGACGGGGCAATGCAATATACATCACTATATAGAGAAATGGGGGGATGGTTTGACATTGGCATATATAGTTATGGGTTGGGTGGGTGGTTGGCTTTTTTGCGATTGCGTTTTTTTGTTTTTGTTTTTTGTCTTTTGCGCGGATGGAATTTGGTTTTTGCATGCGAATACTGAGCTGGTATATGTATGGGTGGGTGGTGGCCTTTTGATAACTTTTGCTTTGTATGATTTTTTTTTGGTTTTTTTTTGGTTTTTTTTTTTTTTTTTTTTCCCCTCTCTTTGTCCTCTGGCTCTTATAACCTCGACGTGAGTACGATTCGAGATGACAGGAAGCGTCTAAAAGACCACGCAGATATTTGTTGTTCTCCCACCTTGTATCCCAATGCCTATCATGTATCAGGTAATGGGTTATTAGATTGCGGGAGGCCGCTGCTATGCTCATTTTTTGTTTAGGTCAAGGAGTGGCTCGTGGAATAAATAATACAGCTCTTCTCTCAGCGACTCTTGTATAAAAAAAGAATTGCCTACTCGAAGCTGCTAGAGATATTACAAAAACCACGAACATATTATTTCCCTAACACCCTGTTGGTGACTGCTTTGGGCATACAACTTTTTCTACCTGTCAGAAGGTGTTCCAAAAAAAAAAAAAAAAAGTCAAAAGAAGAAAGATAGGGGAGGCTAAACAACGTACTAGATCGGATCGACCTCCTCGAGGCCAGGATATTTCAGTAAGCTCAGGCCAGCGATCCCAAAAACGGTGTGGAACACATCAACCATGTCTCCTGGTCGATCTGCTATCCCTCCTTCATCTGGGTCCTATATCTTTTGGTCAATGACAAATTCAGGCGGATCTTCAGCAAATATAGATGAGTTCAATATACCTGGCAACGGAGAATGAAGGCAGCCAGCTTGGGCCCATCAATCCAATGAAGCTTGCCAATCATAGCTAAGCTGCTTGCCACCCACCAGCTATAGCAGACATCTTCTAGCTTCTCCGGTCGACCATTCAGCCCACCGTTATCTAGCTGTCTCTCACTTAACCAACCACCCAATCGGTCCACGTCGACCAAGTCAAGGCGGCCAGCAATCGCCAAAGCTCCAACGCAAGTAAATATCTGGCCCGCATGGGACTCTGCCCCCGGACGAACTCCGAACCCTCCATCAAAATTCGCACATGATTGTACGTAGGCTACGGCTTTGGGAACATCGACAAGGTGAAGGAGACCCAATAAGGATAAGGCGTTAAGCGCGCCGTAGAGGAAACGTGTGTCGATCTCCCCCCATTCGTCACCTTTGAACGTTCCCGTAGAACGATCCTGAAGATTCGCAATAACTAGAGGAAGAAAAACAAAGGGTGGGGGGGAAATTAGCCGGCGCAGTTCCCGTAAAAGTTCACAAATCATTGAAGATATGCATGGCCATACATGAGCCTACTTTCTCCTTCCCTCCCCGGCCCTGTTTCTCCAATTCATCAACGGCATCAATCGTCACGAGGATCTGAACCGCACTGACAGTATATAGCATGTGAGCGTCATGGCCCGGGGCGGCGCCAAAGCCGCCATTGTCATGCTGGCAGCTTAGAACGAAGGCAATAGTCTCGTCGCGGGGTAATGTCTCGGGATGCCCAAGCAGATGGACTGCGGTCAGACCCCAGTAAACCCCATTCAAACGCAGGTGTTCTGTAAGCCAGTATTCCAACTCATCTTTCCGCTGGTGAAGAGCTAATTGTTAACAACTCAATAACCCGTGAAAACAGCCCCGGGATCGGCGTGTGGAAGTAAAACAGTCTCGAAAAGGCAACACGCACTGTGTCAAGGCGTTTGATGTAGTTCACATGTTGCTGCACACAGAGCTCCCTGCCTGTAGAGTCCGGCGCACCACCACCCCTGCCAGGGCCTGAAACTAAAGACATCGGTACGGACAAGCGACCTAAAAAAGCACACAAGTCAAGCGGCAGGGGAACTTGAGGTTAGTCTGAAGTTAAAAAAAATAAATAAATAAATAAATAAAAATAAAAATAAAAATAAAAAGGAGAGAAATATTCCACCCAACGGAGGATAAAATGGAAAACAGTATTTTCAAGTTCAACAAGTGGCGCGTGCGCGAGAGCGTACCATTCAGTGGGCCAGGCTCCTGTTTTTCTTCCCTGTTTTAACTCCGTGTCTAGGGACCTAGGTAGGTTATCAGAGCATGCGATTATTCGTAACGGTCATAATTATAAACGGGTCAGTAGGCGTAGTCACGTAGTGGAAGTGACCTCAACCCAGGTTTGGGAGTAAATAATATAATTATTAAACGCCGAGTTCAGCCCCCTCAACCTGCTCTGATTCTCCGGAACAATAAAGTTCCGAGCTCAAGCCCGCCTGGACTTGGCATAGACGAAAGCGACAGAGCGAGGTTTGGACGATCATCACGTGTCGCTCTAGCTACTTCTCTACCAATAATAATATGGTGAAGAGGTAATTGGGCTGCGAAGTCCGACTCTGCCACCTCCTCGTGGTGCAGCCTGGTAACATCATCAAGATGATGGCTAAGAGCAGAGCGGCCATTGTGGGCTCTTGTGAGCCTCCCTGTTGAGCCCCGGTTCCGGAGATCCGTCGATACCAACCCGTTCGAGGCAAGAAATAAATCGAGCTTGCTGCTAGATGCAAGAGAGCAACAACACCACGAACAG